>VDFB02319889.1:0-86578 GCA_007258455.2 Sequoia sempervirens
GGGGTTTGACCAAGGAAAACCCCTATTCCCTCAAAATCAACAAGTTTTCCCCTCTTGTGTGTTTGTATTTACAGATCTAGGTTGAAGACTTGAAGATCCTTTAAATTGAAAAGTTGTCAAAGTTGCAAATTTGCATTACAAATGTGTCATTTTCACGAAAACTCACCTATAGGTCAGATTTGGAAGTTTCAAGACCTCAAATCTAGAGAGGAGTAAGTGAAAACCTTAGAGTTCAGGATCACATTCAGAAACTTCAAAAATTTAGAACCAGAATAATACGTCACCTTGGGCATCTTAGTCCTCCAAGTGGAATTTTGTAGAGTTTCCTTCAAATCTTGATCCAACATCCAAAGACTCCACATTTTCCCTAAAAAATGGCAGTGGGACTAACATGCCATCTTGGGAATCTTAGTCCTCCCAGGAATATTTTGGCAACTTCTTTGCATTTCTAGAATCCTCACAACATCTCCAGACTTCCCAAGTACACATACCCTAACATGTTGTATTATAATTTTATAATTTGCATCTCTCATTTAGCTTGCATTTCTAATTCTAGGTCATTTTTCATATCATAGTGTATTTTCCAACATATTCTTTTCCAAGTTTACACTTGGTGGTGAACCCCTTTCTTATCTCAATCATATCCTAGGATACCTTATTGTCAAATCTCTTATACCCTTCATTGGGTTAAGACCTCTAAGGCATCCTTGAATGTTAGTTGGAGGAAAGTGATGTTTTATATCTTAAACCATAAATAATTCATTTTTCAACTACACATTTTGGTGAACTTGACTTCTTGAGCATTCCTTTTCTGATTTGGAGTCCATAAAACGCCCTAGATCTAGGTTACATCCATTCTTGCATTTCATCTTGTATTAGTGAAAGTGCATCTAGGGTTTCTCATAATTAGTGAAAGTGCATCTAGGGTTTCTCATATTTGCATTAATAAAAGTGCATATAGGTTGCATTTTTTCTTTCTTGCATCATTTTATCTCATTGAAAAAATGAAAAATTCATTGTTAATCATCCTAATTGCATTTAGGAACATTGTTATTGCATTCAAAATTGAAAAAAATTGCATTCACTTTTGCATCCAATTGCTTCTCATTAGTTACTTTTTCTTGCATTCATTTGCACAATTTTTGTTTCCAAACATCAGGTCCCTAGGTAGGAAATCTGGGAACACTGTTAACAACTTAGAATTTGCTATTTTTTTGTAAAAAAACCTCCCCTAGGACAAAAATACCCTTACTGGTGTCTTAGCACCTCTTTGGGTTTTTACCTCAAAATCCTATCTGAGTTGATTACATTCTATTCCACTTTTTGGACCCTTCAAATTCCTTCAGTAGGACTAAAACACCATTACTGGCTTCTTAGTCCCTATTGAGTTTGAAGCTATAGTTTTCAAGATTTAAATCTACTTTTCTATGCTTCTTGTAGTGTAGGAAAATGCATGCCCTTGCATTTTCACACTTGTTTGGGCCCACATTGCTTTATTTATGCTTCTTTATGGCTTAATTGGTCCTATTTTGTCTCCACAAGCTCTATGAATTACATCTTTTTCTGGTTAATCCTGACATTCTCCAATGCATAAATGATAATTTAATGACTCCATAAATGTGTCCTTGATTTTTGGTTTGGGACTAAAACGCTACCTAGGGAGTCTTTGTCCCACAAGGCTCTTAGGTTCCTAATTTTGGCATATCCGAATTGGGCCCCCTTTTGGTGTCTCTGCCGCAAGTTTTTGGGACTTGGGACTAAGATGCCACCTAGGGCGTCCTAGTCCTCCTTGGGTCATTTTTGAGATTTAATTTCAAATTCTGGTGGGATTTAGACTCCTTTATTCAATGAATTCATGTGTCGGCTTGGTGTGATATAATTTTCGGATATTAGCATAAGTAAGTATAAATACAAGGTTCCTTCATTCATAACAAGCATCCAAGTCTTTTGTGAGAGCTTTTATCATAGCATAATTGAGTTCACAAGAGCATGCAAGAGAAAATTCATCAAGCATTTGGAGCCATCATCAAGATTCAAGCATCATATCAAAACCTTTTATTGCATCATGTGTGTTGTGCTAACATTTGTGATGTAGGGTTTTGATTCAAGCAGGCAATTCAAGTCCTATCTTTCAAGCATTCAAGATCCATATCCATTGCATCCATTACACACAAGTTTGCATACTTTATAAGGGCTTGGTGAGTTGTAGCATTGCATGTTGTTCATTCACCATTTCCCTCATTATTTCTATTTTATTTCAAGGTTTAATTACCAACAAGGGGTTTGACCAAGGAAAACCCCCATTCACTAACAAACAAGTTTTTCCCTCTTGCATATTTGTGATTATAGATCTAGGTTGAAGACTTGAAGATCACATGGAGTGAAAAGTTGTAAAATTTGCAAAATTGCATTACAAAGTTGTCATCTTCATGGAAACTCACCTACAGGTCAGATCTGTAAGTTTCAGAACCTCGGATAAGAGGAGAAGCAAGTATAGACCTTGGAGTTCAAGATCCTGTTCAAAGTTTAGAGAAATTCAAAACGGGACTAATATGCCATCGTGGGCATCTTATTCCTCCTGGAAATACTTTTTAGATATTTTTCGAGATCCGGTTCTAAGATCCAAAGACTCTGTATATGCCCCAAAAAATAGCAGTGAGACTAATACACCATTCTGGGTGTCTTAGTCTTCCACAACACTTTTTGGAAGCATCTTTACATTTCCAAAATCCTCACAACATCTCTAGATTTCCCATGTACACATATACTATCTCCTTGTTGTATAATTTCATCATTTCCATCTCTCATTTAACTTATATTTCTAGTTATATGTCATTTTGCATATCACAATGTATTTTTCAACATTTCCTTTTCCAAGCATTTGCTTGGTGGTGAACCCCTTAGAACTTAAAGAAACCCCTCCTAGGTCTTTCCTAATTGTGAATTGACTCACCTTGTAATGTTGTTAGTCAATCCAATTGGGATCCCTAGGACATTAGTGAATGATTGAGTGGAGAAAGTTTGATATCTTTAGGTATTCATTTTCATATTCGTCACTTCCTAAGCCTCTTGGTAACATATACTATAAGTCTAGAAATTTTTGGGAACATCTATTTTATGCATCTAGGTCAAAAACATCAATTTAGGGCACTCATTTTTGAAATAATTTCAATTACAAGCATCATTAGATCTGAAAATGCTCACATTTCTGAAACTTTGCATAATATTAATTGGATAAAAGTACTTTTCACTTGTGCATATACAATTTTTACATTCATAAAACTTTGCATAATTTTGATAAAAGTTATTTTCATTTTTGGATATACATTATTTGTATTCTTAAAGTTTTGTATTCATTGAATAATTTTTTTTTTCATCTTTGGATACACATTGTTTACATTATTAAAGCATTGCATGAGATGGTTAAAAGTTCTTTTCATTTTTGGTCAAACAATTTGAGTACCTTACCTTTCTAGGCATGCTAAAAAAAAGTTCATATCCCATTCCTATGAGAGTGTTTTAGTGAAAGAGAATACAACCTTGGACAATCCTAACGATCATATTTGTTCTTCTCCTAATATCTCTCCAATTGGTGAAGAAGATATTTTGATGTTGGAAGAACTAATCAATGAGAGTTTTGAGAGCCCTAGTTGTTTCTCTCCTCCCACCTCTCTTAGTAGACAAGAAATTGATGAAAAAAACAACACAACCATAGGTAATCATAAAATTTGTTCTTCTCCTAGTATCTCTCCTAGTTGTGAAGAAGATACTTTGATCGATGAAAGTCATGAAAATATTAGTTATCCCTCTTCACCTAGAGAAACCCTTATTGAGCAAGAAAATTCAACCATTGATCATTCCCCTACCCGCGATAAAGTCGTTTTAGAAGAACCAACCTTTGAATGTCATGAACATCTAGTTTGTGGTTCTCCTAAAAACTCTCGTCCTAGGGAGGATATCATGGTGCGAGAAAATATAAACATTGACACATGTAATGATGCTTCCTTAGGTGAAGTGACATTAGATTCTTCTTCACTAAGAGATCATGCAAATAAAGACAATATTGTTGAGGTTCTAACGACACAAAATGGATCTCCTTTAATAAGTGAGCTTCCTAAGTTACCTCCCATTAATGAATCACATAAGAAAATAAAAGATTTCTTGCAATCTACAATGCAATCTAACAATGTTTTGCAACAACCAAGATATAACAAAATTGATCAAACATGTAGGGGACCACAAATAGCTCCCGCAACATCACCATCACCTCAACATATTTTTCCTAGTGCTCCATGTTCACCTTTTGATAATATAGTTGAAGATCTTAAGAAGAACCCTGCTAATATATCCATATGGAAGCTTATTCAACTATCACCTACATACAAGTGCCTATTTCAAGAAAGGTTGCAAATAAATCAGGAGGTGTAGACACCCAAAATTGTCCATGTCATAACATTACCTAGTCGATACATGACCTTGTAAGACATCTTGTAATATTTTATCGTAGGTCATTACATTATCCACATATCCCTTTTATTCCACTTAATCACCTTCCCAATTAATTAAATAAATCTCATTTATTTAATTAATTCCCCTTCACATGTATCAAAATAATTCAAATTAAATATTTGAATTAATCCCTCACTTATTACCACATTTGCAACATGTGTCACATGACTACAACTCTTCACATGCACAAATAATTTAAATAATTTTATTATTTAAATTATGAGATTCTGACTCACATCCTATTTTTAGCCCCATTCATTGTGTTTCATAGGAATCTTTTCTCTCCAAATAAATAAAAGAATCCCACTTATTTCCTCACATCCTAATTTTATCCTCATGTCATAACCCACTTAATGTGCGCCATAGGCACTAAAATCAACTTTTAATCCTAGCCATAAACATCACATAATTGAATTTTAATCTTGTCCATCAAATCTTGCCTATAAATCAATCCTTTCATAGGCCATTCAAGATTAATTTTCTTCTAGTATTTGGGTATGTGTAGGATCATCATGGAAAAAATAGGCCCTTAAATGGCAAAAAATTCAAAAAAATCAAAGTTAGGCAACTTGACGTAAAAAATTTGAATAAGTTATCTATATTATTTTAGAAATATGTAAGAATAGAATCTGTAGAAAATTGAATGTAGTTTCTAAAATACTAGGTTTATTTTTATTTTAAAAATCTATTTGGTGGTGAAATTTTAATGCAGTGATACTTAAATTTGAGGGGAAAAAATAAGTAAAATTAATGCAGCCGACAACCCTAACCACAATAAAATGATAATATTTTTTATAAGATTTTTAGATATAAGTAGAGGACTCATGTCCAGATGTGATGCATATTTTTTTGCAGATTTTTTTCTAAGTAAATGATGAAATTATGAATATTTTATTACAACTTTTAAAAATATATAAAACTTCATTATTAATACGGCCACCTTAGCAATTCAAAACTTAATGAGAATTGCTTTGTTTTTTTAATCCTATAGTATGCAGCATAGAGATGTTGACATATGTTTGGATTCAAATGTATGATACCAGTTTTGGGATATATAGATTTTTCAATCAACCTATCAATCAAGACTTTGAAGTAAGTAATTTAAATAGAAAATGAATAATAATTATTTATTAAATTCAAAGTAAAGCATAATTTATATTGGTGGAAAGTTGGGAATCTCCTTTAAAAACCCTTTTTGTTTCATCAATTTTGGGTAAAAAAAAAGCATTCAGTCACATACCCCTACATATACCCATCATATCACCACTTTTTGGCCCATCATGATCTTGCACATACCCATCTATACTCTGCCAAAATTTTCTCCAATCTTCTCATCTATCTATCTATTTTTCCTCTATCATCTCCATCTTATCGTTATGCTATGAAATTGAGCAATTAACAATCAAACCTTCAAAGTATTGCATTCTCATGTAGGTGGAGAAGAGAAATGGAGATAAATCAAATCTATCTTGGAGATCAGTTTGCTTTGCTTTCTTATTTTCATTTCATCCTAGTTTGTGCTCTATTGTGCTTGTTAGGGTTTCATTATAATTTATTTATGCATTTTCCCTAATATTTTTACCCTAACTACATTTGTTGAACCCAACATGAAGAAACCTTTCCTTTTGTAGATCTACTAGCTTTCTTTTTGCAGGTTTCATTAACATTTTGTTGCAGATCTACCATTTTTTGGACAAAACCCCAGGTTTTACAAATTTATTCATATCTTCCAAACAACTATGAATGTTTCTACAAGATTTTCATAGAAGCTTGTGCATTATCTCAAGAGGCTACAATAAAAAAAATTGAGGGATTATCACCATTTTTGCAAGCGTTATCATGATTTTATGTTTTTTCATAAAATTAACTTTCTGGGCACAAATAAGTGAATTTTCTAGAAATTTTTATATTTCTAGAAATATCCTAATGAGGGTCTTTTCTTTATAGATTTTATTTTGAGGTCACATAAGGTGCTAAAAAATCCAATTTGTATTTTCTATAGGGTTTTCATAAATCCATATTTCTCAGTGCAAAATAGAGAATTTTTCTGACTTCTTTACATTTCTAGAAAGCTCTCAAAAAATTAATAGGAGTCTTTTCTTTGAGTTTGTATTTTTCATATCAATAATGTCTTCAAATAATCAAATCTAATTCGTCTCTGTTAAAAACATGTATCTGAAATTGCAATTTTCTGATGAGCTTATTTTTTTATGGCCGCATTATAATATCATTTTTTGATTTTGTAGGTGATCATAAGGAGCTATAATAGCAAAAATATCAATCATACCTAACAGATTGGAAAGTGAAAATTTTTGGGTGCACTCATTCTATTATCTTTATCTCTCATTTGATCAATCAATCTTGTTTGCAAAACACTTGAATTTCGGGCTTTAAAATGAACATCTTGTTTGCAATCACACTTTGAAATTGGGCTTAAAAAGAACCATTGTCTTCCATCACACATTTTGGATTTTTGTTAAAAAGAACAAGTGCTTCCATTTTTTCTTACACACATTTCATTTCTAATGGTCAATTAACAACTGTGAGTGTGAATCGAGTGTGTGTGTGATAAAAAAAAACTCACTTGGTTCACTTTTATCATACTCTTCTTAGCAGGCTTGCTTGGAGAACACACCACTCTAAGGGATGGCCTCAATCGAGTGGTGAATCAAAATACACCCTCCTTTGGGAGTTGAAATCTTCTCACTCTTGGCTAAGCCCCAAAGAACTTTATACTTTTGGGAAGTGAAGGTGAAGGGTGGGTTACCCCTTTCTTCCAGCTATATGGCAGGATTTTTCTTTCAAATTATCCCTAGTCAACCTTGCGCATCCTAGCTTAAGACCTAATTAGCCATACCCACTTGACTAACATTAGGCTTGTTGTTGTGTATTAAAGTGTTTGCTTAATCATAACATTTAATTTGAAAGATAAATTTATCGTTGTGTTTGGTGTGTGTGTTCATGCATTTACATGTGAGATCTTGTGTTTGATATTTCCCAAGTCAAAATTCTAATAAACACTTGCTACATCATCCTAATCATCCAATCTTATCATCTCAACATCATCATCAACCTAGTCCTAGTCACCACTTGTCAAAATGGTCTGAGTCATAAACCCAAAGTCATAATCCAAGGGGGCTATCCCTCTAGTCTAAATCATGAGACAAAACCTAAGCCCAAGATCATAATTCAAGGAGTCAATCTCCCTAATACTAATCATGAGAACAATCCAAGACCTAAAATCATACTTCAAAGGGCCCCTCCTAATTCAAATGATGACAAGAAATATGTGGCATACTTTGATAGACAAGATGACATACAATTATGTAAAGACATGTTTAACTCCATACCAACATTAAAAACCAAGGTCCTAGCACCCCACCTACAAAAAATAATCCAAGCACTCCAGCACCCGAACCAACCCTTAAACTAATTAACAATACAATACTTACAAGAAAACCTTCAACCATTTCACAAAATTCAATCACCTCATACACAATAACTTCTATCCCAAATCCAACAACTCATAGCCACACACCAATCCCAAACCTAACAAACACAACTTCAAATTCCACATCAATCATCACACCAACATAGTCCATCCACTTATCAAGACAACCTTACACCACCATATCATTTCCATGTCAATGCCACATCATCATATAAATTCACTTTGCAACAAGAACATGCAAGCCCAAGTCCACCTTGGAAACAAAATCAAGAGCCTTTCAATTCTCATGCTCCATTTGACAAGGAGAACACCAATCTAGTTCATGCACCCTATAACTTTATCATACCACCATCCAATCAAATCCCTATCCCTAAGCCACCATGTCCTAGTCCTAATCCATTGGCCTCTCCACCTTCTAACCCATCAAAATCTTTATTACCCCCATCATCTTCTAATCCTCCATCAAATCCATGCCCTAAATTCAAACATTTCAAAAGTAAACCTATGGCATTATCCAAATCCACCCATCCACCTACAAAGGATGTGACCCAAGGGCTACTAGCAAGGAATCAAACATTGCCATGCCATCTAGCTCATATGTTTTAACCTACCAAAGAGTCTTCAAGCACCATGCCCATTCTCACAACCCATCATGTAGTCCCCCCTTGAGCCTATTCAAGAGTCTCCCCCTTTGAGCCCAAGTCAACCTCCATCATGTCTCCATGTTGTTGACCATCTAGAACATGTCGAGCCTATTCAAGAGCCTTCCTCATCCACTTCCATTCAAGCAATCCAAGAGCTATGTCAAGAGCATTATCCTAAGCATGAGGAACATTAACCTCTCATTCTAATCAAGATCTAGGCCCTTCTAATGATCCCACTCATAACATAATTGGTCTTATTCATGATCAAGCTTCCCTCTATGATCTAGATCCTACCTATGATCAAGAATGCCATGATGATCCTCTTAGACAACTCTATGCAATACATGGTCAAGAGCCTATCACTTAACCTATCCATGAGCAAGAAACCTCCATTGATCCTATCCACACCCTACCTATTCCTATCCATGATCCCACATTATCCACTTGTCTTGCTAAGACACATGCCTCCCAAGCAAGCATAGAAGATCAAACAAATACCTTGAATCTAAGTGAACACAATGCTAATCAAAATCTTAATGATCCTCCATCACCCACTATTGATCCCATTGTAAATATTGCATCATATCCTATTGGTCTATCCACCTTCATCCATGAGTTTTCTTCTTTAGGACAACAACAAATTTTATCCACTTCACCTTATTCATCTAATAATGAACTCAAGTCTAGTGTCCAAAACACACCTAGTCCCATTGTCCATTACATACTCCAAAACATGAACTACTAAGGTAAAGGTTTAGGTCTTCATGAGCAAGGTATTTTGGAACCCATCCATGTAAAAGTCCCTCCATGCTCATTTGGCCCTAGATACTCACCCCAAGGAAAACAAGCTAAATATGTTGGTACTTCCTCCCTCAATCCATCCTAAGTCCTCTTTCCACCATAATCCCTATCATACACCTAAAACATATGTTGCCATTCCACCTCCATCATCCTAAAAATGTCAAAATCATGTGATTATACAACTTCCACCATCCACTCTACCACCATTACTTCCAACTCCTAATATCCCTCCATCTAATCTACCTCCACTTCTCCCAACACCTAATATCCTCATTATCCAATCTCCTTATCCACCTACCGATAAATCCTCTAAAAATCCTAAACATGACCAATCAATGGACACATTGTCTAAACATGAAGTGTCCACTCATTCCACCATACCCCTATGATTCAAAAGAAAAAAAATTGATGCCTCTACCTATAAAGAAAAAATCCTAAAGGTCCTCATGCCTTAGGGCACAAAAGCAAAGAATCAAAGAAAAACCCATCTAAAAAGCTATGTAAGCCCATACCTCCAAAGAAAAATCTAAAAATAAAATGGTTTGGGTCCCTAAGAAAAATGAAAGCAAGTCAAATGAGGCATCTACATCACAAAAATCCCAACCATTCACTTCCACCTCAAATTCCCCCTCTATTCAAGAATCTCATATTCTATCCCACAAGAAAATAAAAGTCATAAAAATATTAAGTCTATGAGGCTATCTAAAGCATTGCATCAACCATCTCCTAAGAAAACATTACCATTGCTTCCTACACCACCTTTCCATCAAAATATTCAATGTTTAACATGGTGTTTGCAACCATTGGTCATGATTCCATTCCCACATACCTCCATCTCCCCATCCTTCATCCACTATCCTACATATCTTCCCCATCACCTTCCTATGGTAAATGCATTTGGTTAAGCCTCTCAATCATCTTTTTCATAAGTCATATACAATCTACATCATAATCCACTATTCCCCATCCATCCTTGCATAAGCCTTTCATAATCCTCCATCTACCTAATCCATCTCACACTCATGCAATTTCTTACCAACATCTATGAGCATAATGACATTTGACATGGTCCATGCGATGAAATCCATCTCTAGAGGGACTATCACCTTTCATGGAACTAGACACTTGAGTCCCTCCTATCCATATTCCCCTTCTCCTATCCAAAATTTTTTTTTTTTTTTTAAAAGTAAAAAAGGTAAAAAAAAAAAAAAAATTCAAAAGAAGTCATTTTAAAAAAAAAAAAAGAAGAAGTAAAGAGAAATTCATTCATTCAACAATGAAAACTTGGTAAACAGGCGCCCTGGATAAGTACCATGATGAAAACCCAACAAACAGGAATCATGTGTAGGTTGATCTTCTATGTCACTTACACTTGGGGGCACTTTGTCTCATCCACACTATCTATCCTATCATGTCACTTCTTATCATATCATTTCCATTCTACCTACCATCCTTATCCATCATACATAATTATCGTATTGAGTCCATTCATCCTCTCTTCCTCTTGATCTTGATAAAAATAGGGGGAAAAATGTTAAAACACATTCTTTGGATATCTTTTGATATACCTCATCCTTCCAAACAAGCCTATCATTATCCTATTGTCATAAGCTTTGTCATGAAAAATCATAAGTATTGTACCTAGAATGGGGCATGTTATTCCTATATGACATAGTATTTGAGATCACATCCTAGCTCCCTTATGATGTGTACATCCATTCCATTCACTATGACCTATCCTTTTTATCGATCCATCTATCATGAGCCTTCTACCCCTTATCTTATCACTCACCCTTCCATCCATCAATCCCATCTATCTCCTTGCACCTAGACTTGGTTTTCCATTATCATTGGTATCTAGCACAAAGGCTACCAAATTGTTGATGCAGGAGCATCCAGTGGTGTAAGGGGAATCTTGCATCACCCAAAAATAGTTAAATTTCAAGTTTCTTGGTTTTTAGATATTCTTACATTTTTGGATACCCTTTTCGTCATAATGAAATTCCCAATTTATGGTTTTTATTTTATATTCCTGGGTTAAAAGATATTGCAGTTTTAGTTTCCTAGATTTGCACCTAAAAATCTTCCGAATTAGATTTGAGGCACTTAGAGTTCCTGGATCAGCCCCAAAACTTGCCGAAATCGGCATAGCTAATTTTGAGCGCGTTCTTGACTTTGAGACCTTTCCAACGGTTCAAATAGTTCACGAATCGGAGCCTCGGATCAAAAGTTATGGGCCCGAGAAGTTGGTGCACTTTCTAGAAGATACAATTGCTAATGTTCTTTTGAAATTTGAACTTCAATTTGTAATTTTTTGGCCCCAAACCACCTAAACTCAAATTTGAATGTTATTTTGGCTCCAAAACTAAAGAGGAGCTCTATTTATGGGCGAATTTCTAATTTTTGGGTAACTTTTTGGGGACAAACTCACATATTGCGAAAGGGTGATTCTGTAGCTTTATGTAACTTGCATATGTTGTAGAACTTGGGGATTTGAGATCCTCTGCATGTAAGAAGCTCCATTTTCTGAATAATAAAATTATTCTCTTATTTGTGGGTTATTTTCTAAGTCTTGGGTTGCACCTTCATCAAGTGGTATCAGAGCGGGTTTTCTTGAGCGTGTGGACAGATCGCCGATCGTGAGGCACTTGACACCAAGACCGTGGTTGTGGGTCGAGGTCAAGGAAGATTCCTCCAAGAGTGATGCCTGGTAGGCGTGGTGGTACTAGAGGTGGTCGAGGTGGCAGAAATGTTGGTGGAAGGGATGCACTGGCAGCCCTCCAGAGACAAATTGATGCATTACAAGAGCAGTTGAGAACAAGGTTAAACCTGAGGGAGGAAAGTGAGGATGAAGGAGAGGAAGAAGGTTCAGATGTAGAAGAGGAAGAAGAAGCAATTGATTAAGACCAAATGCGGCTAAAAGGGCCATTTCGAAGATCGAGAAAAGACCCAGAGCAGAAGTTCCCAGTTATTCTGGAAGTCTGAACCCAGAAGAGTTGATCGACTGGATCAACGAGCTAGAAGAATACTTTGAGTATGAGGAAATAGAGGACCCAAATCGGGTTAAGTTTGCGAAAATGAAGCTGAAGGGCCATGCCAGTATTTGGTGGAAAGAGGTCCAGTTGGAAAGAAATCGAAGAGGAAAAGGAAATATCACCAGATGGGATTGCATGGTAGAGAAACTGAAGAAGTAGTTCATACCAGTGGACTACGAGTTAAATCTGTTAAAGAAATTGCAAGGGTTGAAGCAAGGAAGTAGATCTATGAAAAAATATACTAAAGAATTTCATAAGATAATCATTAAAATAGGTCACACAGAGGCCAATAAGGAGAAGGTAGCCCAATATCTTAATGGGTTACGGCCGAGCATTCAGGAGGAGTTAAGCCTAGTCGGAATGACCACCATTGAGGATGTGTATCAGTTTGCTCTGAAGGTGGAAGAGAAGCTGAACAAAAGATTTTATGGCAAGCAAAAAGGGCGAGGAGGTCAAAGTGGAAGGGGGCAATGGAAGACCTTGGGGAGATCGAAATAATGATGAAAGAAAAGTGAAGATGTGGAGTGCAGTCGAGCCAAAGGAATGACAACTTCTACACCACCCTCGCAGTCAAAATAGTGGTGATCAAAGAGGTAGAGGATAGAGGAGATATGGACAAGGATCTAGAAGAGGTGGTTTCAAAGGAGCGATGTTTCCGGTGTGGTGAAGAAGGGCGTGAGCCTATGGATATCCACAACACCAAGGAAGGAAAACAAAGGCGAGGAAGGTCATGGAAGGGTTCGCATGCAGAGATAGGGAGGCCCATCTGAACATTCAGATGATGCTGAAAGGGGAGAATCCCTAGTGATTAGGAGAGCTCTGGTGACTAAGGAAAAGGAACCAGAATAGAGGAAGAATTTGTTTCACACAAGGTGCAAGTGTGAAGGAAAACGCTGTGATATCATTATTGATGGTGGGAGCAGCGATGTCACAGTGTCGGAGAGATGGTCCTGATTTGAAGCTAAGAGGGGGGAAAAGTCACCCGCATCCATATGTGGGATTACTGGTTCGCGAGAAAAGACCACAAAGTTTTGTTCAATGAGCAGTGCCTAGTAAAGTTTAAGATCGGGAGCTACCATGATGAGGTACTCTGTGATATCATCCCCATGGATGCATATCACATGTTGTTGGGGAGGCCGTGGCAGTTCAATAGGCGAGCCATACATGATGGCCATGCAAACACTTATTCCTTGACAAAGGATGGGGTTCATCACAAGTTGAAACCCCTGAAGGAGACCGAAAAAAAGGTATCCAGTAGTGCTAGAATATGTTATGTAGATGGAAGAATTTTTTTAGAAGGTATGAAGCATGAGAATGTGTGTTATGCATTGATTCCTAGAGTAAGGAGGATAGTGAGAAGGTTCCAGAAGAAGTTTCTGGGATGTTGGATGAGTTTCAGGATATTGTTTCTGATAATGTACCCGAGGGTTTACCACCAATAAGGAAGATCGATTCACTTCCAGTTGGCAGTTCACAGAGCCAATTGCCAAACAAAGGCGACTCATAGAATGACTCAGCCCGAAAATGAGGATTAACTTGAGACAAGTTCAAGAGTTGTTGAGAAAGGTTTGATATAGGAAGTTTGGAGTCCATGTGCTTGAACCTCTGATACCTAGCACCAAAAGAAGAATGGGAGATTGGAGGATGTGTCTGATTCTCGAGCCATAAACAGAATAACAATCAAGTCTGGTTTTACCAAGGATGGATGACTGATGGACTGTTTGAGTGGAGCTCAACACTTTAAAGGTGTCTGAAGAGTGGATATCACCAGATTCAGATTCAAGAGGGAGATGAATGGAAGACTGCCTTCAAGACCAAAGAGGGCTTGTATGAGTGGTTAGTCATGCCTTTTGGGCTAACCAATGCACCGAGCACATTCATGCGACTCATGAACAAGGTACTAAAAGAATTTATGGGAAGTTTTGTTATTGTGTATTCAAATGATATTTTGATTTTCAGTAAGACATTGGATGAGCATCTGATGCATATTCGGAGAGCCTTTGAGAAGTTAAGAGAAGAGAAACTGTTGATTAATCTGAAGAAGTGCAGTTTTGTGAAGAGGGAGTTAGTGTACTTGGGGTTTGTTGTCTTAGTAGAAGGTCTCAAGATGGACCCAGAGAAGGTGAAGGCTATTCTGGAATGGCCTACCCCAAGAACTGCTACCAAGGTGAGATCTTTCCATGGTTTGGCTAGTTTTTATAGAAAGTTCATTAGAAACTTCAGTAGTATTTGTGGACCCCTAACTGAAACAATGAGAGGGATAGAAAAGAATTCAAGTGGAGCAGTGGAGCAGCAAAAAGTTTTGAAGCTGACTGGAAGCAATAGGTGACAACTGTTCACAGCCCTCAAAGTTTCAATAAGGTGTTTCAAGTGGATTTTGATGCTAGTGGTTTATTACTTGTTGAGCGGTGTTGAGCGAAAGGTGAAAGCCATTGCCTATTTTAGTGAAAAGTTAAATGATGCGAGAGGTATTCTATATGACGAAATTTTATGCAATAGTTCCAAGCATTAAGGAAATGGAACATTATTTGTTGCGAAGGAATTTGTTCTATATCGCGATCATGAGGGCCTTGCGATTACCTAAATGATGGGAAAGAAGAATTAAATCCCGGAGGAGGCATATGAAATGCGTTGGAGC
Organism: Sequoia sempervirens; assembly: GCA_007258455.2. Lineage (NCBI taxonomy): Eukaryota > Viridiplantae > Streptophyta > Pinopsida > Cupressales > Cupressaceae > Sequoia > Sequoia sempervirens. Next base: position 15,079 of record VDFB02319889.1, read on the forward strand.
TTTTTCTTGATTATAGCTTTTTGAAACATAGAATTAGGAAGTCAAATAGGGTTGTAGATGCCTTAGAAGTAGGAGGCATACATTGATGACAAATATGGAATTGAAGTGGTTAAGGTTCAAGTGAACTTAAAGACACTATCTGCTTGAGAAGATCTTGATTTTTGTAGAAGCTTGGAAAGCTTGCAAAGACATTATAGTGGATAAGACAAGATGGTTTGGATTTCATAATCCAGGAGTGGCATGATATTTAAGGAAGTCAATTTAGTATTGTATCTCAAAGGAGTTCCATGAGAGAGAACACTGATAAAGGGAGAAATAGTGGAGGAATGGCAAGACATTTTGGTTGGGGATAAGACCATTGCCATTATCAGTGAGCATTATTATTAGCCTCGGTTGTCATAGGATGTAGAATTTTGTACAATGCGGGGTATGTCAGGATGGCTAAAGAGTGAGCTAGAATATAGGCTTATATCAGCCCTTACCTGTACCAGAAAGGCCATGGGAGGATATAAGTATGGACTTTGTTCTTGGTTTTCCAAGGACACAACGAGGGAATGATTCAGTCTTTGTATTGGTAGTTGATAGGTTTTGAAGATGGCACATTTCATTTATCCAGACCCCATGATCTGATCCACATTACTAACTTGTTCTTCAAAGAGGTGGTGAGACTACATGGTCTGCCAAAGAGTATTGTTTCAGATCATGACACCAAATTTGTAGGGTACTTTTGGAGGACCTTGTGGAAGAAGCTGAAGACAGAGTTGAAGTTCAGTTCTGCACACCATCCACAAACAGATGGGCATATAGAGGTTGTTAACAGGAGTCTGGGTAACCTACTGAGATGTTTAGTAGGAGATAAACCCAAGGGATGGGACTTGATCTTACCCTAGGCAAAATTTTCTTACAACAATTCTATTAACAGAAGCACTGGTAGATCTGTCCAGTTATTGTATGAAAGAGTAGCCCCGAATAGCTCGATTGAAGATGGACCAAGAAAATAAGTATTGAAGCGAATATTTTGGAGACACATCAAGGATATACATGAGAAGGTAAGAGAACATATTAACAAGATGAATATGCAGTATAAGGCTAAGGAAGATCAGAAAAGGAGGTATAAGGATTTTCAAATTGGTGATGAAGTGATTGTCCACTTGAGGAAAGAAAGGTTTCCAGTGGGAACATATAACAAATTGAAGATGAAGAATTTTGGTCCCTGTAAAATTTTGAAGAGGCATGATTCGGGGAATGCATATGAGGTAGAGTTGCTAGATGGATTCAACATTTCTTCTATGTTCAACATTTTGGATTTGGCGGTATCATGAAGGTGGCACAAAGAAGTACCAACAATGGAGCAGTGTGGTTAACCATGAGAGAAAGGAGAGGGTGGAAAGAATCACACAGGATAGTCGTGTGGGAGGAAGAATTACGAGGGGAGCAGTGATTATGAAAAGAATATATAGAGGTGAAATGGAAAGGAAGGCACATTGAAGATTCATCCTAGTTTACTTGCCTAAGATGAGAGTCAATCATTTGGGTTTTCCTCACCATTTGAGAAGTGACAGGGTCACTTCTCAAATTACCCTGGGTGTCTGATGCAGGAGCATCTAGTGGTGTAAGGGCAATCTTGCATCACCCAAAAATAGTTAAATTTCAAGTTTCTCGGTTTTTAGATGTTTTTAAATTTTTGGATACCCTTTTCGTCATAATGAAATTCCCAATTTATGGTTTTTATTTTATATTCTTGGGTTAAAAGATATTGCAGTTTTAGTTTCCCAGATTTGCACCTAAAAATCTTCCGAGTTAGATTTGAAGCACTTAGAGTTCCCGGATCGGCCCCGAAACTTTTCAAAATTGGAGCGTGTTCTTGACTTCGAGACCTTTCCAACGGTTCAAACAGTTCATGAATCGGAGCCCCGGATCAAAAGTTATGGCCCTGAGAAGTTGGCGCACTTTCTAGAAGATACAATTGCTAATGTTCTTTTGAAATTTGAACTTCAAGTTGTAATTTTTCGGTGCCAAACCTCCTAAACTCAAATTTGAATGTTGTTTTGGCTCCAAAACTAAAGAGGAGCTCTATTTATAGGCGGGTTTCTAATTTTTGGGTAACTTTTTGGGGACAAGCTCGCATATTGCGAAAGGGTGATTCTGTAGCTTTCTGTAACTTGCATATGTTGTAGAACTTGGGGATTTGAGATCCTCTGCATGTAAGAAGCTCCATTTACTGAATAATAAAATTATTCTCTTATTTGTGGGTTATTTTCTAAGTCTCGGGTTGCGCCTTCATCAATTGTCATCCATTGACATCTCAAAAAATTCAAAAAATTCCTAAAAAAAGACAAAAAATTTGAAAAAAGGTCTTGAAAAAATACAAAAAATCACATATTCAAAAAAACAAAAAAATCAAAACATTTCAAAATCCAAAATCAAAAATTTCAAAATCCAAAAAATCAAAACATTTCAAAAATCCAAAAAAGTCAAAACATTTCAAAAAAAAAAAAAAAAAAACAAAACATTTAAAAAATACCAAAAAAATAAAAAACATTTCCAAACTTCCAAAAAATTAAATATACATTAAAAAATCCATCAAAAATAGAAGAAATAAAATCAAACCAAATCACTTCTTTCAATCAATACAACACATCAATTCAACTCCTTCAAATCAATCTTCAAATTATCAATCAATCAATCCTCTAATCAAATCTCTCCAACTTAAATCATTCCATGCAAATCAATTCCTCAATCATCATTTAAATCTTCAAATCAATCATCTTAAATCATTCCAAGCAATAATCCAAATGCAAGTCAATCCTTAATCCATACCAATGAAGTCAATCAAACAAGTCAAATTATCCAATCACATCCTTTGGTCTTGATCCTAATCTTGTTGTAAACCCAATCAATCAATCAATCAATTAGTCAATCATCATCCTTGTGTTGATCTAGGGATATGTCATTCCCCAGAATGACAACACTATCATCATCAATCAATCAATTAATCACCGGTTTATAGCTTGACAGGGGCAATACCTTGTTTGTTTTTGTATCATTTGTGCATGCTTGCTTACTTGTTGGTGTGTGTTTTCATTTTTATCTCACATTTGCATCAAATCCAAATCACTCCTAGCTAATATTCATATTTTGTATCTAGATAAGGTTGTATTATGCTGGGGCACAAGACACATTGTCACCTTGGTCTTTATACCTTGGTGCATAACGTTTAGTGCTACATCAAACATATGATTGTTCACTTTATTGTAGCATAGCGTGTCATTCTTCCCTTTCATTTACTTCTTATCTGTGTCATTCATCTTATCCCTCGTTTATCATTTCATTCATTCATTTTGAGAGTATACCTATGTTTTTCCAACCCACCTATCCTCTTGAGGGGGCATCATCATCATTATCATATCTTATATCATCATCCCATTTCTTCATATCTTTTGCATGATCATATTCTTCTATCATCCCTTTCCTTCATTCATCTTACTCCTCACTTCATCAAGTGGCTGGGGCATCATCTTTTTTTTCCCTCTATCCATACCTTAGCTTCTTTGAAATGATGTTACTCGACATAAATCTCATCATCTCAAACATCATCTCAAAGAGGGGAAAAATGTATACACCCAAAATTGTTTGTGTCATAGCATTACCTAGTCGATACATGACCTTGTAAGACATCTTGTAATATTTTATCCTAAGTCATTATATTATCCCACTTATCCCTTTTATTCCACTTAATCACCTTCCCAATTAATTAAATAAATCTCATTTATTTAATTAATTCCCCTTCACATGTCTCAAAATAATTCAAATTAAATATTTGAATTAATCCCTCACTTATTACCACATTTACAACATGTGTCACATGACTACAACTCTTCACATGCACAAATAATTTAAATAATTTTATTATTTCAATTATGAGATTCTCACTCACATCCTATTTTTAGCCCCATTCATTGTGCGTCATAGGAATCTTCTCTCTCCAAATAAATAAAAGAATCCCACTTATTTCCTCAAATCCTATTTTTGGTCTCATATCGTAACCCACTTAATGTGTCATAGGCACTAAAATAAACTTTTAATCCTAGCCATACACATCACATAATTGAATTTTAATCTTGGCCATCAAATCATATCATCTCTTGCCTATAAATCAAGCCTTTCACAAGCCATTTGAGATCAATCTTCTTCTAGTATCTACATTGTCCCAAAATTTCCTCCAATCTTCTCATATATCTATCTATTTTTCCTCTATCATCTCCATCTTATCGTTATCCTGTGAAATTGAGCAATTAACAATCAAACCTTCAAAATCTTGCATTCTCATGCAGGTGGAGAAGAGCAATGGAGATAAATCTCTATCTTGGAGATCAGTTTGCTTTGCTTTCTTATTTTCATTTCATCCTAGTTTGTGCTCTATTTTTCTTGTTAGGGTTTCATTATAATTTTTTTATGCATTTACCCTAAATATAGGAGGAGATCCAAGCTTCTTTGAAATTGAATAATGTAACATCTTTGTTTCATCCCACACAAGTCACACAATTAGAAATCACATTCCTTAAAGATGAATTTCCCTCACTTAAGACCCAAAACAATAATGAATCCTTGATGATAAAGGTGATCATTAAAGAAACTGCAGTTAGGTACACTCTCATAGATAATGGAGTAGAAATAATGTTTGTAGCATGGACCTCCTAGAAAAAATTGGCATGGACAAAAGTATTATTCAACTTAAGGATGTTCATATTCATGGCTTTGAAAATGTTAATAGGCAACCACCAGGAATGATCACATTACCTATTGCGGTCAGACATATCATGTTGCCTATCCCTATCCATATCATGCAAGGACCCCTTCCATACAATTTTATCCTAGGGAGAACATGGATTCATGCTATGAAAGGAGTCCCCTCTACTTTCCATCGTACAATGAAATTTGAATACAACAACAAGATATACATGGTTGAAGTAGATGAATGAAGCTATGAATCACACGATCACAATACTTCCAACTCTCCTAATACTTTCATTCCAAAATCAAAAGTTGAACCTATACAAGTTGATGCTAATCCTTTGCCTACAATAAACCTCTTTATTTATAATTGGGGGTCATTAAATTTTACACCTCCTTTCAATAGAGAATCCAAAATCTCACCCTCAAAATCCAAAGAGTCATTTATCAACGATTCATTTTTAGATACGAATTCTAATGATGATTGGGGTTTTACACCTCCCATTATAGGAGAGTGCAAAATCTCACAATCTAAAACAAAACAACCTTGTGTTTCATTCACTCAACTTAATTCTACAACATTACCCCATGGTGGTGATGGGGGCTATATAACACACATCCCTCATGAAGGAACAACACATAACTTTAAAAAGGATTTGTGTTCTCATGAAGAAACCAATCCTTCTTAGAAGCATAAACCCCCTTCATCTGACTTGGAAGATTGTTATGGTATCAAATACAATCTTCCTCTTACACATGGAAACAGTGAACACACGAAGCAAACCGACATACCATAGTCTTTCAAGAAAGATCTAGATTTACCACCTTTAGCTCCACTTTCATCTAAAGCCTTGTCATTTAGTGTGTGTATGAAATCGTGTGCAAATAAAGGAACACCCACTAGTTTTGATCAAGAGAGAATCTTGGTGATACTATTCCAAGATCATCTAAAATCTCTCCCTCCAAGAACATGAAAGAAATTTTATAACAAGAATTCATTATGTGCATATCATAGAATTCATGGTCATTCTACTAATGAATGTAAGGCAATGACAATCAAAATTCAACATCTCAAGGACTGTGGTGCTCTTCCTTGTATTGAAGCACCTAAATCCTCTAACTGATACTTACTTTCATCCTATTTGGCTCATCCTTGTCCTACAGTAAGTGGGGGCAAGGGGTTAGGTAGCCTTGTCCTCATATGTCACTTATCATTGCCTCTTTTGGCTAGTTGATCACATTTCATGTGAATATAAGAGCAAGCTTGGGATGTGGATGGCATGCCTTAAGTTGGCTCACATGTGACATACTACCTTTTTCATGATGTAGCTTATCAAAAACATATGACTTGGCATAGGGCTTTCCAAGTTGGCTCTCATGTCTTCCTTCTTGTTGGAATTTTCATTTGCTACTTTAAAGTAATTACTCATGGCATGGTGTTAGCAATTTCTTTAAAGTGGGGGAATACATTGGCATTATTTTGGCATGATTTTATTTGCATTTGTTTTCATGTTCCTTGTGTGATTTTTCTTTCTTCTTGTGATGTGTTTCTTTCTTGGTGGTGTCATTGGGTTTGATTTCCTCTGAGAGTGTGATATTTCTTTGACTTGTCCTCTCTTAGAAACATTAAGCACAATGTTCCCTAAGATGAGACCTTGCACGAACTAAGCAAAATCTCTCTTTCTTGTTGCATCTTTTGTGCCTTATTAAATTCATGGAGGTATGTCTTTGATATGGTCCCCTGGGGCTCACCAAGTGAACTAACTTCACTAGCCCTTGTGAGCGTGTGTAACAATGGGAAATATTCAAGTTAGTACATTAGTGCATAAATAAACAAAAACCCAAAGTAAATAATGAAGCACAAAGGAGGAAAACATGAAAATAAAAGGAATAATCTCACCAAATATCTTCAAACTCCATGATTGACCTCCATTGCACCTTCTCTATTTGCCGCAATATGTAGTTTTCCCTCAAATTTTATGTGAGCAACCTATGACTATGCCAAGACCTAAGCAAATGTTGAAGGATTTTATGACAAATTCTACACTATGCAACTATGCAACTAGCAAGAAACTATGAAATAAGCCTAAAGTATGCCAAAATGCAAAAAGATGTGAAGTATGCTTAGATGTCAAGATTGCCTAAGATGTTCATGAGATGTCAAAATGAGACCAAAATTGCCATTTTATAGAAAATGCAATTTTGGATGAATGGCCAAGATTGAAAATTGAAAAATTCCCTAAGATCAATGGTCAAAATTCAATGTGACAACCCACAATTAGGGTTAGGGCAACATTAGGGTAAATTTGAAATGAGTGGAAAATATTTGATTTGAGAAAATCAAATCAAGCGTTGAAAGTGCATGTGACAAGGAGATAAGAATAGCACAGAAAAAGAGAGCTAGAAAATAAAATAATATTACAAATTATTTGATTTATGGAAGAAAATTGCTATTTTGAATTAAAAATTAATTTAATTCAAAATAAGTGGGGTCAAGTGACAATAAATAATTAATTTGAATTATTTACTAAAAGAGAGAAAATTAGAAAGTGGGACCATTTTAAATAAATAATTTTATTTAAAATTGGGAAAATGCCAGTGTGGACCATAATTAAATAAATTAAAGAATTTATTTAATCATGAGAAGACATGTAGGAATTAATGACATATTTAAATATATAAAATAAATTTATTTATTTAAATAACTAGGAGGAAATGATGGACACAAATAATTAAATAAATTAAGGAATTTATTTAATTATGGAAAGACATTAGAGAATTAGTGACACATTTAAATAAATAAATAAAATTTATTTATTTAAATAATCAAGAGGAATAAAAGACATGAATTAATTAAATAATTATGAATTATCTAATTAATAGTTGAAAGTGGATCATAGGACATAATTAAGTATTTTAATTATGCTAGGAGGAATGTGACAAAAATAGAGCTTGCAGGCCTAGGCCATTTTTATGTCTACATTTTTCCCCTCTTTATCATAATGCAGCCTATCACATTGTGACAAAGAAAATTTAGTCAGGAACATGCCCCGACGAAGGTATGAAGAATTTATGCCCCCTTGGGAAAATTTGCAAATTTTAGCCCGGTGACAGAAAAATTTGAAAAGTGTCCCAACAAGCTAATTTGATGACCAGAAAAGAAATGGCACTAGTAGTTTCAGATTTTGACATGTTTAAGTCAGCCAAAAGGTTGGTCAAAGTTGGTCAAATGAGCCTCCAGTAATAAAATTTTGAAAAAATCCCATTTTGACCCTATAAATAGGTTGAAAATGGTTAAAAGTCAATTCATTTTCACTCACACTTGTAAATTTGGAGAGCTTAGAGTTAGGAGACCTCATGCAAAGATGGTGATTCCTATGACTAAACAATACAGATACATCGTTCGGACCTTCAAACGGCCAGAGGGCGTAGAGCCAACAGTAAGTACCCCATACCTACTTTGTAATTTTATCATTTTTTGTGCATTTTTAGAGTTTTTAGGAAGGTCAATGAATGCGACATGACGCCTATGCATGTGCATAAGCTGCATTCGATTTTTTGTTTGATGCATTTGATGTGTCGTGATGAAAATGTAACAATCACGCTAGGTTTCAATTAGATGTGACGTATTCGAAGTCCAATGAGACGTAGTCATCTTGCAACACAAATAATAGGTGTAGTGACACATTCGCAAGATTGCAACACATACGTGGAGCCATGCAATGCATTCGATTTGTCAATGACACATTTGATGAACTGATTAATGCAAGTGAATGAAGATGACACATTTGTGAGTCAAAATGATGCAATTTCCAAAGTGTGACACAAGCGTTGGATGAAACGATGCAAATACCAAGTCATGACGCAAATGAAATCAATGTGACACATTTGACTTTGACTAGGGTTGACCAAAGTTGACTTAGTTTTAGGCTCACTTTTTGCTTATGTTTAGTTAGATGGTAATAATGATTTTCAAACATGCAGAAATGATTACCATTGATCTATACATGCGAGTTCAGGCCATCTACGTATGCATTTCGAGATCAATTGATGGACTGGGAGCAGAGGTGATTGATGCGACTGGGGTTGTATTATGTCACCTATATGCCCATTATACAGGCTAATAGGGGGATTTTTACAACACTAGTTAAGAGATGGCATTCAGAGACTTGTTCTTTCCAATTGTCGATGGGGGAGGCTACTATTACTGATCCGTGGATCTTTAGGACTTAAATTGAAGTGTTCTAGTTTCTCTTAGAAGTAGTGCCATCATGTAGAGCACAAAATTCTGAATCCGGCAACTTGAACGGGCGAAAAAGGAGTCCGTTTGTGCAAGATATCGCTGGTCAAAGTTTGGTCAAAGGCTGGTCAACTCAGCTATCAGGGACGAAAAAAAGGTGGAAAATTCATTGTCACCAAATTGGTCAAAGTTGGCATCATCGCGAAGAGCTCGTCGTCACGATTCCAATGGATTCGTTTCGTGCAAATCGGACGTCGTGTGGCGAGTTAGAGCCAGTCAAAGTTTCTGGTTGACCGAGGTACAAGTGGTGCAGTTGCTGACATTAGCATGACATCATCCTGCTGAATCGGCAGCTGAGTCATCGTACAGACGTTGATGTGGACCAATGAGGTTTTGACACGTGGCAGTCCATACACGTGACGTGGCTGATGACATCATCAAAGTCGGTGAATTGGGCGATGACACGTGTCCTTCTGATGACGTGACAAATGCAGTCAGCAGGTGACATGGACGGGTTCATCGAATGGCCCACACACGTGGCATCGAAAGGCATGATGACTGGACGATGGACGGGATGGACTCGCGATGTGGATCATCCATTAGTTGATCATCACTTTTCAAGTGAGTTCATTCTCCTCTTGTTTTCCATTCTCTCGACCGTGAGAGCCTTTTGTGAGAGAGAATTTCAGTGGGAGTTAGGAGAATATTTATAGTGATGTATCGTGATGTTCTGAGTCTTGTAGTAGATCCTATTAGGCAAAGTTAGTTTTCTTCCTCTTTGTTAGTCATCCCTAGCCTTGAGAGCTTTTGAGAGGGGTGTGAGTGAGAGACTTTTGTATGACTTTGTTGAAAGGCTACAAGATATTGTGAAGCAGTTTTGCAAGAGGCTCCAGTGGAGATTGTACTGCCGTTTCAGAACATTTCAATAGATTGGTCACTCAATTGAGCTCAACCCGGAGACGTAGTCACATTGTGGCGAACTTCGTAATCAAATTGGTGTCTTCTTTATTCTCTCTTGGTTCTATATTTTGAATTCTCTCTGATTAATGTTCATGCTATTCCATTGTTGATGTCTTTATGCTTTTGTTCATAATCACTTAAGCAACGTTTGTCATAGATCCCTTCCGTTTTACGGATCAAGTGGTATCAGAGCTTTGTTTGGCTGGTTTGCAGGAGTGATTGTGAATCATTTTTCTATTGGTGGACATTTGGAGTTTGGAGCAAAGATCAGAAAAAGGGTGAATTTTCAAGGCTGACATTGTTCAAATCCATGGTGGATGATATTATGGCAATGAAAAGCATGATTGAAGAACTCGTCCGTGATCATTGAGAGAGGAATGATAAGATTCAAGAGTTGGAGGATGCTTCTTCCTCGTACTTCCCACATATAGTGGCAAAGGCTTGGGCTTCAAGGCAACTGGAGAATCGTCCAAAATTCGTAACTACTGTACTCACTGCAAAATCAGTGGGAATTGAGATGAGAAATGCTGGAAACTACATCCAGAACTTCATCAAAGGTCAGAGGTTGCGAAGATCGACCAACAGAAAGTCGAGACGAAGACGGAGTCAGTAGCTGCTATGATTCCTGAGACAGTTCAAGAGGAGACTCAGCAAAAGACTGAGCATCCAGTGGAGGAAAGTTCCTTTGAACAGCTCCGTAAGAGCTGGGAATGCCTTGCCTCTAACTAGTAGTGTCAGGTTTATGTATGTTACTCTCTTGTATAGTGTGGTAATATGCATGTTGATACTAGGCTAGTGTGGATTGGGAGTATGTAAACTCTGAATTGATTGTAACAGTTTTTAAGAAGTTGTATTTCTCTTTAGATTGAGATTTTGTAAGGCTCTCGAAGCTGTGTCTCTTGTAATCGGGAAAGGGGAATACTTTGTAACTTCTTATTGCAGGTTGTTGTTAGGAACTTGTACCTGCAGACTTCAACTGCGAAGCTTCAGTTGAAGAGCACTTTTCAGACAAAGTTGTTGAGAACGCTCAACAGTGACCTTGCATGTTCTCAGCTTGAAGACTCAGTTGAGGCCATTTTGAGGATACGTCTGAACTCAGTTGAAGTTCTTGAAGGATGTTATCGGTGACCTCATTGCTTCAGATGAACGTGACCCGAGCTGTATGGTGGAGCCTTGAATCAGCTATTCCGAAATACAAGGGTGAAGGAATATGTAAGGCTGAGGCGCAGATACCATGCTTGAGCAGTTGGAGGAGCAACAGAAGCATGCCCGAAGATGGCGAGAGATGCAGAATGCGAACTACCTGTGAGAAGCACTGAGGGACAGGTTTATCATACTCAAATTTTCCTTCTTGCTTTGGGTATTTTATGTTCCATTTTTGAACTGCATCATGAGGAGTTGTGAATTCCTACATTGTCGAAGTGTAAGACCATGATAGGTAGATATGGCAGTGTGTTTTAGTGATTCAGATCGTGGCGAGTGGCAAGATGCTGAATGCGAGATTATTGAAGGAACTATACACTTTTGGAGGACCAAAAGTTCTTCAGTGGGGAGGTTTGATCCAAGTGGATCTTTAGGACTTGAAATTGAAGTGTTCTAGTTTCTCTCGAAAGCAGTGCCATCGCGTAGAGCACAAAATTCTGAATCCGGTGCAACTTGAATGGGTGAAAAAGGAGTCCGTTTGTGCAAGATATCGTCGGTCACAGTTCGGTCAAAGCCTGGTCAACTCAGCTATCAGGGATGAGGAAAAAGGTGGAAAATTCATTGTCACCAAATTGGTCAAAGTTGGCATCATCGCGAAGAGCTCGTCGTCACGATTCCAACGGCGTTTGTTTCATGCAAATCGGACGTCGTATGCGCGAGTTAGAGCCAGTCAAAGTTTCCGGTTGACCGAGGTACAAGTGGTGCAGTTGCTGACGTCAGCATGACATCATCTTGCTGAATCGGCAGCCGAGTCATCGTACGGACGCTGATGTGGACCAATGAGGTTTTGACACGTGGTAGTCCGTACACGTGACATTGCTGATGACGTCATCAAAGTCGGCGAATTGGGTGATGACACGTGTCCTTCTGATGACGTGACAAATTCACAGTCAGCAGGTGACATGGACGGGTTCATCGAATGGCCTTCTGACACGTGGCAGCGAGTTGGCATGATGACTGGCGATGGACGTGGATGGACGGAAAATGTGGATCATCCATTAGTTGATCATCACTTTTCAAGTGAGTTCATTCTCCTCTTGTCTTCCATTCTCTCGGCCATGAGAGCCTTTTTGTGAGAGAGAATTTCAGTGGGAGTTAGGAGAATATTTATAGTGATGTATTGTGATGTTTTGAGTCTTGTAGTGGATCCTATTAGGCAAAGTTAGTTTTCTTCCTCTTTGTTAGTCATCCCTAGCCTTGAGAGCTTTTGAGAGGGGTGTGAGTGAGAGACTTTTTGTATGACTTTGTGGAAAGGCTACAAGATATTGTAAAGCAGTGTTACAAGAGGCTCGTGGAGATTGTACTGTGTTTCAGAACATTTCAATAGATTGGTCACTCGATTGAGCTCGACCCGGAGACGTAGTCCACTCGGACGAACTCCATAATCAAATCGGTGTCTTCTTATCTCTCTCTTGGTTCTATGTTTTGAATTCTCTCTGATTAATGTTCCTGCTACTTCATTGTTGATGTCTTTACACCTTTCTTCATAATCACTTAAGCAACATTTGTCATAGATCCCTTCCGCTATCTGGATCAATTACTTTGGAGGATGTGTATCAGTTTTGCACATTCTCGAGAGGTGAGTAGGTGGTGTATGATCCACATCAAGGAGTGCAGGCTATGACTAAGCTATACAAGGCAGATGATGGCATGAACCTTGGTGTGAGGGATATGAGATTCAATGGGAGTACCTAGCTGAGCACTATCCACGATGGGATGCCATGTTATGCACCTTGATTGCTGGATTTCTGATTCCAAATCGCCAGGAACATGGATTCCCAATCGGATGGGGAGAAGTGCTAGTGTGGATGCGATGGGATAGGATAGTTTTTAAATGGGGGCCCTGTTTGCTTGGTATGTTAAATCATCAGTTGCATGAGGTAGCCTATAGGGGTGTACATAACATTAGTTGTGGGAGGAAATTGCTAATGATCTGGGTTTGGGAGCATATTCCCGTCTTCCATCCACCAATTTAGAGGCCACAATTAGCAGATGGGATGCCTTATGTTTTCTTATATGTGGGTGCTTTATAGTAGACAAGTCAAAGAAACTGGATTTTGGCGACATCCAGGATAGACACCATGGCGTCATTTGTCTAGAGGTTGTATGAGGATGCACACAATGGGTTGAAGAGGGAGATCATTTGGCATTTTTCAGGTAGTTTCAATATCTGATTGGCCGCACTATACAGTCACAACTTATAATCAAGATGTACTTTCCCCAACAGGTAATACGTTAGTTCGGGGAGTAGCAGGGTGTGCCTATGGGGACTACATAGTATGTTGGGTCATTGCGATAGCCTACATGAAGTCCTACCATATTAGTATCATTTGTTGAGCAGCAAATAGATGGGTTGGTGGCATAGCCATGGGGTTGGAGTGGAGGTCCTGTAGATCTAGGGATGACTACAGATTTTGATTTATGGTGGTAGACACATAGACCTATTCCCCTGATAGATACCTATGTACCTTGGAATTTTATCCTACTCTAATGTGCAAAACAACTAAAAATGTGAATGATAAAAGACTAAGGACACTTCAAGATTAGCCTAAAGAGTGATAAAACAAGAAGGAAAGTAGATAAAACAAGATGCAAATGGTTATACCTTCCTTGTTGTTGAAGACTGCTTGGTTGGCCCTTGATTTGGATGACTTTGTGTGCTCCTTAGATGGCTTCTTGAGTGGCTAAATGCAAGATCAACTTATGCAAAATGATTAAAATGGATGGCTAGATGATAGTGAATGAGTGAAAAATGCAAATTGGCAGCATGTAGTTATAAAATGGCTAAGTGTTGAAAATGCCCTTGAGGAGGGGGTATTTATAGAAGAATTTGAATTCTCTAGAGAATTCAACGGTGGAGATTCATCCAACAAGGTCAAGATGAAGGGCTATGGTGAGTTGAGAACTCACAAGCCCTCACATCTTGACATGTGGATAGTGAAGTGGCTAAGGGGAGATGAGGTGTAAGTGAGGTGGAAGAGAAGTACATGATGTGGAGGAAGTACAAGTACCTTGCAAGTACATTGGGAGATGGGAAGAATCTTGGGTGAATAAAAGTGAATTTTAAATTCACAATGATTGGAAGAATCTAGTGGATAAGACAAGGTTCCCAAAAGGTGGGAGTTTGTCACATGTGACTTGATGTGACAAGTCAAAGGTTCTAAAGATGCATGGGAAAAGGGGATTCTTGGAGGAATAAAAAGGAATTAAAATCCTTGGGGGATGGAGAGAGTTGACAAAGATGCTTACGATTAGTGTAATAATAGAGAAGATAAATGAGGGATTAGAAGCCAACTTGCAAAAGTTGGAGGATGTGACACATCTAATCAAGGATTAGGCATGTGCACATCCTTAATGAATTAGGAGATGGATTAGGATTAGATGAAAATGACATGTGAGAATTAAATAAATATATTATTTATTTAATTTATTTGATGAAAGGAGGATTAAAAGAGGGTAAGGTATTTAATTATTAATTAAATACCTTAGGGATTTGGTAGAATTAATGATATTAATTAAATAATAGTAATATTAATTAATTAACTTGGATAAGAGGATGTTTAGACGAAAAGTGATAAATTTGGATAAATTAAGTGTCCAAATTTGGATGTCTACAATACCAATGGAACAACACCTGTTAATCACAAATCAGTTATACCATGGGTGTAGCGAGGTCAGAGAGGTAAGGGGAGAGGTAGAGATAGAGGTCGGGGAGATGTCGAGACAAAGGTTGAGGTGATGGGGGGAGAGGTGGCAAGGATGGAGGAGGAGATGGTGGAGGTGATGGAGGGGATGGCACAGGTGGAGGGAGGAGGAGGAGAGGAGGAGATAGAGGGAGGCAGGCAAGGAGAGTTAGGAAACATTCCAAGAGGGTACCACTAGAGGTGATCCCTGAGGTAGCCGAGGAGAAGGAGAGAGAGGGGGAGTAGCTAGTGGTGGAGAGGAGATAGGAGGAGGAGTGGCAAGAGGCAGAGATGCCAAGGGAGGAGAGAAAATGAGAGGCAGAGATGGAGGTGGAGGTGAGACAACTAGAGGTGGAGGGGAGATAGGAGGAGGATATGGAGGTGGAGGTGCACATAGCAGAGGAGGCCCTAGATGTTGGTAGAGAGGAGGAGGCCATTTGGGGTGAGGAGGATCTAGACATTAGTGATGAGATGGATGAGGAAGAGAGGCAACTCTGGGAGAGGATGATAGATGGGGAGCATGATATATTTGAGGTTCCTCTATTGCTGTGAGATGCCACAGTGGACCAGAGACTGACAGGCATGTAGAGGAGACTAGATGAGGCCACTGCAGAGATTAGATCCCTACGGGTAGAGCTTGAGGTTACATACATTGAGATAGATTAGGCCAAGATTCGATGACGGGAGACAGAGAGCTAGTGTGTCAGATTTGCTCAGTTATGCTCAAGGCCAGTTGGAGATGTTTCCAGGGAGCTAGCCAGGGTCAGCATGAGCAGGGGCCAGTATCACATGTTATATGAGAGGGAATTTTTGATTGATTAGAGGGAGCTTGGGTTGTCTAGATCATACAATATGTTAGGGATAGGGTCAAGGAGTAGCAACCACACTCACAGTAGCTGTAGCTAGAGTAGTGTGGGTGGCTCTACCTCTTCAGGACATACATTAGGTCATAGGTCCCACCATAGCCACAACCATGGGTTGTTCGGTTTAGGGCATAGGTTAGAGCACAGTTAGCCTCTGGCTAGGGATCCATCTGCTTCATAGACTCAACCTACCATTGCCATGATGGTATCAGTATTAGTTCCTATCACCGAGCATCAGTCACCTCGGTCTTCTCCTTGAGGGGATGAGGAGAGTTCAACTTAGGGGAATTTGACATTGTTATCATGTTGTTATGTTTCAGACATTATGTTATGACATTCATATTTTGACCATTGAGCATGTGAGCTCTATTTTTGGGATATCTCATGACTCTATCCTATGACATGATTATTTTTTTGAGATTATATATGCAGTTTTGATGTGGCCAATATTCTTTATGTTGTGTGATGATGCATTATGTGTTGATCATATTTTATGATATATGCTTTTATGATGATGATGATTAGGATGATGCATTCTATATGTCATGTGATGTATGCCATTATGATGGTTATTTATTCTTACATGTCACGATGATGTGATGTTATGTATGATGATTATGATGTTCTATGTGGATGCGTAATGTATTGATTCTAATGGATGCCATGTTTATGATTATAGATGTGTTAATGCATGAATATATATGTATGGATAATGTAATATGTGATGCCTTATGATGTAATTTATGTGTGGAAATTTTAAATGCACTAATATGTTATGTGGATGCAAATTGATAAATGCAAATGATATGTTAATGATGTAATTTAATGTAACAAAATGAATGGATATATATAGATGTGTAATGAACTAATACAATATCTATATGATCATGTATGCAATTATTTTTGTATGTCATAGGATATCATCAAGAGATAGATGAGGAAAGACGACAAGATAGAAGGGGATGGATGTTAGTACGAAGATTGAATCCTTCAACATATTACCATAGGATTAATAATTGTTGCTCTTAATCATCATTGGGCTGATTATTGTAATGGCCAACAAACACCATGATATGACATAGATCAAGGTGTGTAAGGTCATACCATCACATGAGACAAGTAGTTTCCGACAAGGATGATCATGACTCATATTAAAAGCATTACTACCCTAGTATTTTTTCCACAATCAACCACAAACATAAGAAAGACAAGTCATGAAATGTCATTTCTACTCTAAATCTTGTTGCCAGGACATCCTCGAGGAACTAGCAACATGACTGTTTGAAAGAGACAAGACAAGCCAATCATCACAATACATCATTGCTTCTCTAAATTCTTTTGCAAGGACATCATCGAGAAACTAGTAGCATTATGAAAAATGCCAAGATAATGTTTTCCAAGTGTTTTCCAAGTGTGTTTGAGTGTCAAATGTTTTGATGTTAAGATGCCAAGTTTGACGATGTCGAGATGTCAAGTTTTCCGAAGTTGTCGATGTCAAATGTCAAAGTTTCCTAATTCAGGAAGGACACATCCTAAATGATGTCAATGCCGAGAGGATTGATCCTCAAGAGAATCCCTTAGAAATACCAAGTGACAATGACGATGCCTAAGGGGGACACATCTTAGGGCATAAGTAAATGTCAAAGGAGATCCTTCAGAAGGAAACATTTGAAGAATAACCAAAAGTTGATGGTTGGACTGGTCTTGCCAGAGTTTGACTGAAGTTGACTAAGTTTGACTTGTTTGGATAGATTTGACTTTGTTTTGACAAAATTGACTACATGCCAATGTTGACATGCTGATGTGATTGACATGTTGATAACATAGTTGCCACAATTTTGTTTTAGGAGTTTGTGTGATTTTCAATGACTTGTTTGACTTGAAAAAATTTGATGTGTGTGCCAGTGCAGTGTCATGAACCCTAATGGACTGACCTAGTGCAGCCTCGAGGGCTCATCGATTGATGGCATTGCCTACGTCATACACTCAGAGACCTTGTAGTTTGACACGACCAATGACTTTTTCTTGATGACCAAAGGTTGAGTCATGATTTTATTTTGACAACCTAAAAGGACTAACCTAATGTCTCGTGGGCTTTGGAAATGAGCCTTGCCTACGTAGCAAATGTGCAGAGACAATGTAGTTCAAAAATGAGATGGACTGACTGACATGACTAACTGTGATGAGATACGACTCTATTTTTGTGTTTTTGCCATATTTTGAATTTATTTTATTTTGTATTTCTTCAACTTTTTAAAAAATTTCTAGGTCTTTTTTCAGGACATTTTATATTTTTAGGTCTTTTTTTAGGACATTTTATGATTTTTAGGTCTTTTTCAAGACATTTTTTGATTTTCAGGTCTTTTTTAAAGACATTTTGTGATTGACAGGACCATGTGTGATACTCATTGTAGTTAGCTGATAAAAGATTACCTCTAGTCAAGTCTAGGACTAGCCAGGTTTGAAGGATGCAGAAAGGATGTGCTTGGGGTGATGAGTGGACGATATGTAGGACTTGATGTCAACCCTTGCCAGCCATGAAGAGAATGGTAGGGTTTTACGATGGGTGTCATGATGATGTTAGAAAAGTGGGTGTTTATTATAGACTAAGGTAGATAGAGTGACTATAGATAGTGAAGCAAAAACTGACTACACATGGTGCCTGTTTGCCAGGTTTTCACCATGGTACTTATCTAAAGTGCATGCTTACTAGGTTTTAACTATTGGACGAATTATTTCTCTTTACTATTTTTGTCATTTTTTTTTTGGTGTTGCCAAGATGCCTATTTGCCAGGTTTTCATCAACGTGATGATTTTTTATATTTTTCATTTTTTTTATATTTTCATGGTTTTCAGCCAGACTCTCTAATGCTATGCATAGAAATTTTGTAAATACAAACTATTGATAGTCTCTGTCAGTTGTTCACCATCTAGAGTAGCTAGTTGGTATGCTCCAAAACCAAAAAAGGATGTGATGATATAAGGACCTAGCCAATTGGGCTTGAACTTGCCAAGTTTTTCTCTATCAGACTGATTCTTAGGATTTTCCATGAGGACCAAGTCACCAATGTCAAAAATTTTTACCATGACTCTCTTGTTGTATTTACGATAGAGGCAGTTCTGATATGCATGTAGATGATTCAAGGAATTATGTCTTCTTTTTTCTAACATTTCCAACTCATGTAGTTATGACTTTCTATACTCTTCATCATTGATCAAACCCTTCATGGAGACTTTTAAGGATGGAACTTCAACCTCATTGGGTAGGATGGCTTTGGCTCCAAAGACCAAGGTGAATGGAATGGCTCCTATAGGCCTGTGGATGCTGGTGCTATAAGCACACAAAGCAGGATTGATTTGGATATGCTAATCATGGCCAACGTCATTGACTATCTTCTTAAGAATTTTGATGATTGTTTTATTGGATGCCTCAGCTTCACCATTTCCTTGCGGGTAGTATGGCATGGAGAAATGATGTTGGATGTGGAAGTGTTCACATAACTCACAAACATCTTGATTTTTGAAAGGACGCTCATTGTCTGTGATGATGGACTATGGAACACCATATCAATAGATGATGTAGTTGAGGATGAATTTGGAGATTTTTTTTCTAGTTATGTATGTGAGGGGAATGGCTTTGATCCGCTTAGTGAAGTACTCAGTGGTGGTGATGATGAATTTCTGGTCATTGGAAGAGGTAGGATGGATTTTTCCCACAAGGTTGAGTCCCCATTGTGTGAAAGGCCAAGGAGAAGTGATTAGCCAAAGTTCTTGTACTAGTTCATGAATCAAATCACTATGTATCTAAAATTGGTGACATCTTCTAACAAACTCAAGTAATACCCAAGTCTCGTGATCTTCTTGGATAAAGTAGGACCACTCGAATGAGATCCGCATATACGCTCATGTACCTCATGTAAGGTTGTTCGTGCTTCATTAGTGTCGATACATTGAAGAAGGATATTTTCAAAGCTATGGTGATAAAGGGTGTCATTGACGATGGTGTATCAAGTAGCCTTATGGATAAAGTACTTTCGTTGGTTGTTGGATAGGTTCATGGGAAGGGTCTGGGACTGGAGATAGTCATAAATGTCTTGATAGCATGGTGAGTTGGGACCAACAAGCTCGCAAACCATCTTTGATTCTATAATATCATATGCAGGAACCAAAATTTGTTCCACCAAAAACTCAAATTGGGGCACATTGCTTGGAATATCTAGAAGAGACCCAGTTGTAGCCATTGTGTTTGCTGCCTTGTTTTGTGCCCTAGGAATCTATTAAAAATCAAGCATGTGTAAGTATGACTAAAAAATGTCAACCATTCATTTATAAGGCATTAAATTCTCATCCTTGGTTTCATAGCCATGGTTGACTTGGTTGATTGATGACGAACTAAGAATCTCTAAGAACATGTAGATTTTTTATTTTCCATTTTATGGCCATTCTGAGTCCTGTGACAAGTGCCTCATATTATGCAATATTATTTTTACATGGAAAAGCAATGTGTAATGACTTAGGGATGGAGTCTCCTTGTGGTGTGATAAATAGTATTCCTACTCCAGAGCCATGACTAGTATGAGACCCATCAAAGTAAAGTTTCCAAGGCAATTTAGGTTCTGCATGAAATATGGACTCATTAGGAAATTCTACTACCAATGGATGGTTGACTTGTATAGGTGCATCTTCCAATTGATCTACTATCACTTGTCCTTTTATGGCCTATCGTTCCACATACTAAATGTCATACTCACTCAAAATCATGACCCACTTTTCCAATCAACTTGTCAACCCTACACAACTTAGGAGATATTTCAAGGGATCAATCTTCACTACAAGTTATGTCTTGTGATTCAACATGTAATGTCTTAATTTTTGAGTTTCAAATACAACTGCTAGAAAAGTGTGTTCAATGGGTGTGTATTTTAGTTTGTATCTGACCAATGTCCGACTGATGTAGTATATGGCCCTTTCCTTCTTGTCATAATCAATTTGTACCAATAATGCCCCTAGTGCTGAAGTTGTTGTAGAAATGTATAAAATAAAATAAAATCCTTTGATAGGTGGCATTAAGACAGGTGGTGACAATAGATAGTCCTTTATTAGTTGGAAGGAATCTTGAAATCTATCAGTCCACACAAAGGGGATTCCCTTGCACAGGAGATACTAAAATGGTTGAGACTTGTCGGCCAGTTGTGCTATGAAGCATCAGATAGATTGTAACCTTCCTTGCAATGTACTGAGTTCACTTATCCCTTTTAGGGGATGCATGTCTAATATTGCTTTTACTTTGGCAGGATCCACTTCAATGCCTCTGTGAGAAACTATGTATCCCAATAGTTTTCTTGATGTCACACCAAAGACACATTTCTTGAGATTCAAGCGGACCTTGTATTCTTCCAGTATTTCAAAAATTTTGTCTAGCACCTTAAGGTGATCCTTATGTGTCAAAGACTTTTCCAAAAGTTCATCCACATAATCTTCCATTAGAGTATGCATCATGTCATGAAAGGTTGTTTTCATGGCTCTTTGATATGTGGCACCTGCATTCTTGAGACCAAAAGGCATGATGCTCCAGTAGTATATACCCCAAGGACATGTGAATGCTATTTTATGTTGATCTTCTAGGGCAATATGAATCTGATTATAACCCAAGAAACCGTCCATGAGGGACAACATCTCATATCCTGCTTTAAGGTCAACTATGATGTCTATGTTTGCTAATGGAAAGTCATCCTTTAGACATGCATTATTCAAGCCCCAAAAATCTACGCAAATGTGGATTTGACCATTTGGCTTTGTGACTGGTACAAGATTTGAAATCTGTTTGGCATAGTCTATTGACCATATGAATCCCACATCTAGCAATTTCTTAAGTTCTCTTTGAATAATAAGGCGATTTGTGGGTGCATCTTTTGCAACTACTGTTTCACTAGCTTGGCATCTGGAAGTAATGGAAAATGGTGCAAGACTAGTTCTAGATCAAACCCAAGCATGTCAGCATAGGACCACACAAAGTTAACCTTATGCTCTGAGAAGAATTTGTGAAATCCAGGTTTCTCTTCCTATGTCAAAGATGCTACAAAGAGGACAATTTTGGAATCTTCTGTTGTGGCTATGTTAACTTCCATGTTGTCTTCAATAAGCATTGCTGATTTTTCTTAAGTCATGAGGAGAAATTCCAGTCCTTCATTCTTGGGCACCTTGATGAGGTTTTCACTCATAGATACGTCCTCTATTTTTACTCTTTTATCATCAGGAGTCTTTCAGTTTTCACCTAAAGACATGTCATTTTTTTTTTTATAAATTTTGCGACTAGAGGATGATGTAGTCTCCCCAAAGTAGGTTGCACAATCTAGGTCAATAGAAAATCCAGCCTTGTCGTCTCCACTTGGTATGCCCTCATGTAGTCCCATGAATTTTGCAATGGCCTCATCATTCTGAAATATGTCCATAATTGTGGGCCTTGTTGATCCCAATCAATTAGATGTGGGTAGACTAAGGAGATGCCATCATCAGTATTAGTGAATGGTGGGAGGATGCAGAAAGCATGTAGACAGACTCAGAGAGGTTAAAGATAAAATTTTCATCATCCAACTCCCAATCGGATTCTATCCAATATTCTCCTTTGCTTGACTCATACTCATTGTAAAAATAAGGGAAAAATGAATTGGCATTGGGGTTGGTAGTGTCATGCGACGAGTCAGATGAATCCAAGTGATGATCATTAGGTTCAAATGGCTGGACAGGTATATCGGGATTATGGCCAATGGGATTAGAAGATGACTCAGATTTGTCATTGTTCTGCGAGAAAAAGAGTCTACTCTAGTCTTCTCTTTTCCTTGGGATTTTAGGGTTGTCATTATTCTGTGCTGGATCAATTTTAAACATTTTCCAAAATATTTCTTTGAATGTAGGTTCCCTAGGTTCAAGGAACAACTCGTCAAGGAAACAGTCACTCAGGGATCGTTGGGAGCCAAATTCCCACTCATGGGATTCAGTTTTAGTAACGAAATCCTCAATAGTCTCGACACTTTCCAAAGGATTCACGCTCTCACCCAAAATTACATGGGTACGTCGATCATCATTTTCAGGTAGCCCAAACCCTAGTCCAAGAATTTTTGGTCTTTGGGAAGGCATTATCAGTTCTCACATTCCAGTTTTATTTTTTCCAAGGCCACTAGTTCCATCGTAGCCTTTTTCCTTCATTATCTCATAGCCTTTGTCATACATCTGGATTGGTAATGGGGATGGATCTTCTGGGTCCTTGTAAATCCAAGTTGATATATCCTCGATGTCTTCCTTGTTCATGTCACCCCATTTTATAAAAATCCGTGACGGAGGAAATTTGAAAAATTCTTTAGGTTCCATTCTAAAACAGGTTCGGCCATAATCTTTAGGAGACTTGGGCATTTTGGTGATGTAGTATGTTGTGCTCGCTTTGTATTCCCCACAACCTAGGTCCTAGATCTTGATATTTGGATCATCCTTTGGGGTGGAGGAAGATGATGTGGTGGATGATGAGGGAGTGGATGCAAATGATTTAATGAGTGTGGATAGATTGACATATTTGGATGAAAAGGAGTTTGAAGCTTATCGGTTAATGGGAACTTGATGTTCTAAAATACCCCTTAGGTTGGTGCAATATTGGAAAGGATTGGGGTATCCATATATGGTGATCTTGGTGCCATCAAAGGGGAACTTCAAGCATTGATGGTAGGTGGATGGAACGACTTTTAAGGTGTGAATCCAAGGTCAACCAACCAAGATATTATATAGCAACTCAAGATCCAAGACTTGGCAAGTTGTGTCTACAATGACCAGCCCAACTCAGATAGGATGAGTGATAACACCTCGAGAGGAATGTTCTTCATCATCATACACCTTTATAACAATGCTCTTTGTAGCATCTATGCAAGCATCAGAGAATCCTAGAGCCTTAACTATTTTTAAGGAGCATATATTCAGTCCTGCTCCACCATTTACTAAAACTCGTCTAACATTATGCTTATGGATAAAGACTTCAATGTGTAAGGTGTCGTTATGATTGGATTTTGGTGACGAATAGTCTTGGTTTGAAAATGTTATGTGATGAGATGTAGTAAGGTATCCAACCATGGCTTCAAACTGGTTGACATCAATGTCATGAGGGATAGAAGATTCTTGCAAATTTTTGTCAAGTATGGCCTTATGCACGGGAGAAATGCATAACAACTCAAGCATAGAGATTTGAACAGGTGTCTTACCTAGTTGGTCAATAAGGTTGAACTGTCCCTTAGGTTGTGACTGTTTAGTGGATGGGCCAGATTGTGACTGCTTGGTAGATGGACTAGGGATCATCATCTTCGATTGTCTAGGAAGAGGAGGACCAACTATGGTGATTTTTCCACCACGGGTAGTGATATTACACTTAGGTGCTCTCTTGATGGTAATTGTATTGACATATTCATCATCAGTTCAGATATGATTAATAATGCATCCATTAGAATAGTTGAAGGTAGTGTGAGTGTAATTGGCACAATTATCATTAGTCTTCAGACTTGATGTCGAGGCCTTATTTGAACCATGGTCCTACAGTGGGTTTTTGTGAATTGTATGGTCTGCATTCGACACAAATTGTTGGCCACCTAGTTCAATCGTGCGATTTTCAATGAGGTCTTGTACCAGATTCCTTAGTTGTTGGTAGGAGGAGGTTTTATGCCCTTTAGCATAGTGGTAATCATAGAAAGTGTTGTCATTCCACCATGAAGGTTTAAACTATCTTGGGTCATATGGCTTAGGGTCTTCTAATGTGATGATACCGTTTTGAAGGAGATTTTTAAGGATGTCTTCGATTGGTTCACCTAAGGTAGTATATGTGTGTCTCTTTGTGAATTGCTTGGTCTTTCGTGGTTGCCCTTGGTTTTGACCGTTTTGATTGTTGTGACTATTTTGAATGGCATTAGTAGCAGTTGTCAGTGTAATCACTTGTGTATTTTTTGTTTGAGCCCCTTTAAGAGTAAGTACAAGATCCATTGTGTTTATTGCCTTAACGTCAACATGGTTGTCATTGGTAATGCGTTTATTCTATACCCAATATTTATTCTTTTCAGCTAGTGAGTTTTTATTCATATTCTTAGGGCTATATTTTAGTTCTCCTTTAGCAATAAGGGCCTTCTCAAGTTGGACACCATTTTCAACTAAGTTTGTGAAGGTTGTGCAACAATGGACTTGCAAGCCGTATTTCAATGGGCCTAGGAGGGTTTGGAAAAGCATGTCAACTTTTTTCATCTCAGGTATGTGTATATGGCAATGAATTGCTAAACTTCTCCATCTTTGGAAGAATGGGATAAAAGTATCACCCACTTCTTCTTGTGCATGTTTGCATAGGTTGGTAATGGAGACATCTGTGTCAATGTTATAGGCATAGTTTCATAGAAATTTGTCTACAAGTTCGTTGCATGATTTTATTCCCTTTTGTAAAGTGGAAAACCATTCAAGTGTGGGGCCTGCAAGACTCTTAGGGAAGAGTTTCATTAAATAAGTATTTTCATAGGAAATGTCCACACAATTGGTCATGAATTCTCGAATGTGTTCAATGGGGTTTGTTTTTCCTTTGTATTTAGTGAAGTTTGGTGCCATGTATCCAGGAAGGAATGGTGGCATGTATAGACTTGTATCGAAAGGGTATGGACATAGGTCATATGACATGTGTGATGTTTTAATGGACATTTTCATAGTCTCTATTTTTTTTTTCAAGTTTTCCACTTGAGCTATCAAAGCGTCAATTATAGGATTGTTTGTTGCATCACACATGGGAGTGATAGGTATCCCATGAGTGCTAATTTGTTAGGATGAGATGTTTTGATTTTGTTGTGGGATTTATGATGTGTTTTGATTTTAATGTTGATGGTATTGTGAGTTTTAATTAGGTATGTGTTGATGGGTGTGGATGTGTGATGCATATGTGGGAATGTGTCCTCAAGCCATATTAGTCGATATTTATGGGATGTGTTGACCTTGAATATTTTGGTGCCTAGATGAAGTCATATGTTGTGTCATCTGATTTCCTTGTCCAAATTGGTAGAATTGTCCATGGGGAATGTTGGTGTTTTTCCTTTGAGGGATGTGGGTCTTGGTGTTAAGTTGTGATGATGTGTTGACATTTGGTTGTGGCCTTGGAATATTGAATGAAGACCCAATGAAAGGATTTGGTGATGAAGCTCCAAATAGGGGGTTTGAAGAGCTTTCCCCCATTGATGAGGATACAATGGTAGCTCCAATTGACTATGAGGACGTTGTTGACATTGTGGGGATTGATTGTGACATGGCTTGTGACATAATTGGTGTCCCTCTAATGGATGTCTCATTGATTGTGTTGGAAGTGTTTTGATTGGATGTGTTAGTAGAGTTAGCATTGATAGTGCTTGTGGAAATTTTTAAGGTGGCACCAACAAAGGTATTGTTTGCATTTTTTTGGAATTGACTAGTGTTGGATGTATTGTTTGCAATGTTTTTGTTGGCGTTGTGATCGGGAGAGGCTGCTCTGAAAGTGTTAATGTCAAAGCCATGTGGAAATTTAGCCCCTTGGTCTAAGAGCATAGCTAAATATATTTGTGGGTCATGTAAAACAGTCTTCGATGAAGGAGGCTATGTTAGGATTTTGTGCAACGGCTCCTAAATCTTCCATAAATACACGTCCATTTTCATCTCTATGCATGAATGATTCGAAGGGATTACGTGAGGAAGATGGAATGTTCATTTCACTAAAAGGATTGATAAAGGATGTGTCTTGGTTCATGCTTTGATTCATGTCATTGGAAAATATATAAGTGTTGGTGTCTTGTCCAAAATTAAACATTTTTGTTCTTTTTCTTTGAAGCCTAGTCTCAACCATATAAGGAATTGCTCAAATTAGGAAGAAGGATGAGAATGACAACTTGATAGTGAAACTATGTTTTTTGGATTTTTGACAATAAGGAATGCAATATGACAATGTTAACTAAAGGAAGTGACAAATGCCAAAGGACAATGATGGCTATTTTTTGGATTTTTTGAAATAAGGTATGCAAAATGAGGACTAAGATGACTTGAAAGTTTCTAAGGTATGCAAATGCAAAGGCCTAAGTAATGATTGGCTTTTAGAAAAAGGTTTACTCAACCACCCAATGGTTGATCTATGTCTTCAATTTGGATCATCAAAGGACTTATTAATGCAACTAAAGGACAAGATGACAAGATGACAAAGTGAGGTTTCCTAGCTAGAATTTTGAGTTGGAAAGTCTCACAAAAGGACAATGAGTAAGGGAAATAATGTTGACTCAGTCCAATGATAACCTACTCTTAAAGACAATGATTTTGCAAAGTATGGTAAGTTTCCCTATTCCAAAATATGCAAATGAAATGGGGACCCAAAGACCGGTTTATGGTTGAAAATGAAGATGGACTCTAAGGATGAAACCAAAATTTTGCAAATTTGGACCTATGGGTAAATGCAAGCAAAGAATGAAGGATTTGAGCAATTCTTGGTCTAGTTTTTGATAGAGGCTATTGGAAAAAGATGTTTGATATCAAATTGGACAAGTTTTCTGTTAGGTTTTTGATTGCAATAGTGGTTTTTTTTTGTCACAAAAATGCATCGTTTTAGGTCACATATGTGTTGCAATTTGGCAGATGCATCACAGTTTCAACGAATACGGCTTCACAGATAACAAATGTGGCTCGAGAAATCAAATGCGGTGTTTTGTTAAGAAAATGTGATGCAGGATATGCAACTACATTGCATAAAGTAGATAATGCGGCTTCTCAAAGTAAATGCATTATAAAAAATTTCAAATGTAGTACAAAATAGCGAATGCATTGTGACAAATGTGTTGCAGGAAGAATAAGTCATTTTTGTTTGCAATTTTGACAAAATTTCAAATTTGTTTTAAGTTGAATGATTGTTTCTAGGTTTGTGAAAGGTGTTTATTTGTTGAATGTCTCAGAAAAGACTTGACAAACACAATATTTTGAAAACATGCACAAAGAAGACAAGTACAACCCTAGGTTAGGCAAGGACTATATTTGCTAGATTCCATGTGGGTTTCCCCAACCACACCTATTCTTAACGGATGAATCCAGAAGCTTGGCCACACAGGCTCCCCCTTATAGTGCACTCACTTCTCAGGTCAACCAAGCTTCCAACCCCCATAAATCTCCCATGGCAAGCTGATCACCTCTACTAAGAACTGCGAGAATGTGGATGCCTTCACAACGATCGTTGTTGTGCTAGCAAATAGATGGGATTTTGGCCACTAAACAAAAGGGTTCTAGTGAATACGCAGGGACACGACACCTTGCTAGTGTATAGTAAGCCACTTAAGGCTTTAACCAATCCACTAGGGGCTCTTATACCTTTAAAAGAAAAGGTAGGTACTCATTTTTGAATGGCACTACATGGCTAAGGCCTACATACCATTGAGGACTTGAAAATTTAGACTCATCCTTTTATATACCGGCCTGAGTGAAAAAATGGTTGGAGTCACTCCCTGTTTCGAGGCAGGCCCCTCTAGGGTTCAAAAACATAAAATGGATGGGTTTGGTTTTCTGATCACCTAGTTTGCACAAGGTGAGAGCATAATCACCTACCACCTTCAAGCACAATAAAGCAAAGTTATTTAACCTCTTAATTAAATCTAAGTGAGACAAGCAAATTTTATTTTTAAAGCACCAATGGAAGTGTTTTCTAATCTAAAACAAACACAAGTAGTTTCAAAAATAACACCCTTGGACAATAAAACCTACAAAACCACTTGTTAGTAGTCTAAAGAGATGTCTTGGACCCACAAAAATTTAATGCCACATGCTACAATAGTAGATTAGTAACCTACAAAAAACCTCTAAGCTACTAAATGAAAAAGAGAAATCTAGAAAAAATTTGCAAAATCCGAAAAGAAAATTTTACCAGACAAATGCATCACTTTGCAAAGTAAATGTGTCTCGGGTCTGTACATTGGAATTTACCAGTCAGATGCATTGAAATGCAGAGCAAATGCATCTCAGTCTATCAGATGCATCGTGAAGTTTTTGAATGCGTGGCAGTAGAGCAAGTGCAACTTTCTATCAATCAAATGCGTCTCAAGATGGCAGATGCATCACTTTCCAAAGCAAATGTGTTGCGATATAAAGTTTGCAGCTCAGAAGACTATGAATGTAGCGTTTCATACCTATACTTGCAAAAAAACAAAAGTCATACAAAATTTTGTAAAAAAATATGTGTTTCACGTTCGGTTCACCAATTTAACTATGGGAAATATTCAAGTTAGCAGATTGGTGCATAAATAAACAAAAACCCAAAGTAAATAATGAAGCACCAAGGAGGAAAACATGAAAATAAAAGGAATAATCTCACCAAATATTTTCAAACTCCATGATTGACCTCCATTACATCTTCTCTATTTGCTGCAATATGTAGTTTTCCCTTATATTTTATGTCAGCAACCTATGACTATGCCAAGACCTAAGCAAATGTTGAAAGATTTTATGACAAATGCTACACTATGCAACTATGCAACTAGCAAGCAACAATGAAATAAGCCTAAAGTATGCCAAAATGCCAAAAGATGTGAAGTATGCTTAGATGTCAAGATTTCCTTTAAGCTGTTCATGTGATGTCAAAATGAGACCAAAATTGCCATTTTATAGAAAATACAATTTTGGATGAATGATTAAGATTGAAGATTGACAAATGCCCTAAGATCAATGGTCAAAATTCAATGTGACAATCCACAATTAGGGTTAGGGAAACATTAGAGTAAATTTGAAATGAGTGGAAAAGATTTGATTTGAGAAAATCAAATCAAGGGTTGAAAATGCATGTGACAAGGAGATAAGAATGGCACAGAAAAAGAGAGAGCTGAAAAATCAAATAATATCAGAAATTACTTGATTTATGGAAGAAAATTGCTATTGTGAATTAAAAATTAATTTAATTCAAAATAGGTGGGGTCATGTAGTCTGAACGGTTAGTAGAGTTGGCTTGGGCAGTGGGTTTGCTCCCCATTGGTCTCGAGTTCAAGTACTGCACTCTCGGGTTTAAGAGGTGGGACTACTTGAGGGTGACAGATCTCATATGCAGGGGATTAGTCTCGCCCTAGCTCTCCCCAAGTACCCAAGGTATGGATTGTTGGACCATTAGGCTGGGTCGCGGGGACACCCCTGTTGTATAAAAAAAAGGAAATAGGTGGGGTCATGTGACAGTAAATAATTAATTTGAATTATTTACTAAAATAGAGAAAATTAGAAAGTGGGACCATTTTAAATAAAGAATTTTATTTAAAATTGGGAAAAATGCCAATGTGGACATAATTAAATAAATTAAAGAATTTATTTAATTATGAGAAGACATGTAGGAATTAATGACGTATTTAAATAAACAAATAAAATTTATTTATTTAAATAATCAAGAGGAAATGATGGACAAAGATAATTAAATAAATTAAGGAATTTATTTAATTATGGAAAGACATTAGAGAATTGGTGACACATTTAAATAAATAAATATAATTTATTTATTTAAATAATCAAGAAGAATAAAAGACATGAATTAATTAAATAATTATGAAGTATCTAATTAATAGTTGAAAGTGGATCATAGGACATAATTAAGTATTTCAATTATGCTAGGAGGAATGTGACAAAAATAGAGCTTGCAGGCCTAGGTCACTTTTATGTGTCTACAATGTGCATTTTCTTTTGTCCTTATCATAGTCATGGGGGAATGACATTGATATGGACTTCTTGGGGCTCACCTAGTAGACAACTAGCTCCCATAGCCCTTGTTAGGATGCGTCTTGTTTGTATAGTGGACAACTCATTCCACTTGTAAATCTTTTGGACAAACAACCTAGATCCAGTCCACTGTGTTGGATGGCTAGTCAAAGCTTGATCCATTGTAGCTTTTCCTTTTTCCTTTTCCTTTTTCCTTTTCCTTTTTCTTGTCCTTGATGGTGTATGTCGACGATTTGATTATGGATTCATATATCATCTGCATGTGTGTTCCTTTGTACCTATGTTGGTTTGTCATAGGATCTCAACCTTGGGGGCTTGATCATCCCTCTTGATCATTGTCATCCTATCCTGCTAACATTGGTACACTTGAACCCCTCTTGATAGTGTGGTTGGTTACTTTAGTGTGAGTTTGAAGCAAGTTCATCCTCTCACTAAAGTGGGGGCCAAATGTAGTGTAGCAAAATGCATACCTTTACATTTTCACACTTGTTTGGGCTTGCGTTGCTTTATTTGTGCTTCTTTATGGCTCAATTTTCCCTATTTTGCATCAAAAATCCCTATGAATTATATCTTTTTATGGAAAATCCCAAAAAATATCAAAAGATAAATGATCATTTAAGGTTTCTCTCTGTGTGTCCCTGATTTGTGGAGTGGGACTAAAACGCAACCTAGGGCATCTTTGTCCTCCATGGGTCTTGGGACCCTGATATTGTAAACACCAAAATAGGTCCCTTTTTGGAGTTTTTTCCTTGAGAATTGAGCCTTGGGACTAAGACGCCACCTAAGGCATCTTAGTCCTCCTTGGCTTATTTTCAAGATTCAATTTCAAATTTGGGCGGGATTTACCCTCCTTTATTTAATGAATTCATATGTCGGCTTGGTGTGGTGTAATTTTGGGATATTAAGCATGAATAAATATAAATACAAGGTTCCCTCTCTCATTTTCTCATAAAAAGATAACAAGAAGTCAAGTATTCATTTCTAAGGAAAGTTTATGTATTCAAGAGCAATTCATCAAGCATTTGGAGCCATCATCAAGATTCAAGCATCATGTCAAGGGTTTAGTGCATCCATTTATGTTGTTGAGCCAAGATTGTGGATGTGGCATTGAAGATCTATTTACAACTATTGTTCACATCAAATCCAAGGATCCAAGATCTACATTCTTCATAGCCACTACATGGAAGATTGTAGATTTGCTTCACAAGACATCATACAATGTGATATCATTTACACATTTCATATTTCATGCTTCATTTCATCATTTGGTTTAATTACCTACAAGGGGTTTGACCAAGGTAAACCCCTATTCACTAACAATCAACAAGTTTTTCCCTCTTGTGTGTTTGTATTTGCAGATCTAGGTTGAAGACTTGAAGATCTTTTAAAGTTCAAAGTTGTCAAAGTTGCAAATTTTCATTACAAAGTTGTCATCTTCACAAAAACTCACCTACAGGTCAGATCTAGAAGTTTCAAGACCTTAGATCTAGAGAGGAGCAAGTGCAGACCTTGGAGTTCAAGATCACATTTGAACAAAAACTTTAGAAATTTATAATGGGACTAATACGCCACCTTGGGTGTCTTAGTCCTCCAAGTGGTATTTTTTAGAGATTCCTTAAGATCTTGATCTGGCATCCAAAGACTTCATATTTTCCCCGAAAAACAACAATGAGACTAATACGCCATCTTGGGCATCTTAGTCCTCCTAGGCATATTTTGGGAGTTCTTTGCATTTCCAAAATCCTCACATCTCCACACTTCCTAGGTACACATACCTTAACTTGACTAGTATCTAGTTTAATTTCATCATTTGCATCTCTCATTTAGCTTGCATTTCTAATTCTAGGTCATTTTGCATATCACAATGTGTTTTCCAATATTTTCTTTTCCAAATTTACACTTGATGGTGAACCCCTTTCTTATCTGAATCATATCCTAGGATACCTTATTTTCAGATCTCTTATATCCTTCATTGGGTTAAGACCTCTAAGGCATCCTTGAATGTTAGTTGGAGGAAAGTGATGTTTTATATCTTAAACCATAAAGCATCCATTTTTTGACTAGAAACTATCAAAAAATATTTATAGAATCGACTTTATTTCCCCCATTTTACACTACAAATAGTAAGTTTTCACTTGGTGGCATTATTTCATCAATATTTATAAAATAATGCTCACCTATTAGTGTTTACTATATTTTATATTGATTTATCCTTCACACCATGGTATGCAACATTTGTATACCTTCACAAAAAAATCTACATAGGATCTCTTCATTGTGGTATTTTTTTCATGATTGTGCACTAGCTTAGAGTAGTTTTTATTTGGTTTTACTAATAAAACCTCTCAATTTTCTATCTAATGTATGTACATTCTTCATACACCTACCTTTACCAATACACACCCATTTCCCATCACTTTTATTATTATTTTGTCTTCTTCTTTATGTGGGGTGGGGTGCAGTGGGTAGGATTCAAGATTATAAATTGCTCACTTTATAATTCTCTTTGTTATTTTTTTACAATTTCATTCAATAAAATGTGTTTTTTTGGCATTTTTCCCCTTGTTGTTGTCCTCATATACCAAATATTTATCACCCTTTTTCATCCTAATCCATTTCCTATATTCTTTATTTTAATTTAATTTTTCCTCTTTATTTTCCCTTCCCCTAGTTTTTTCTCCTTTTTATGTCACACTTAATCTTTCCTTATAACAACCTTTTTACCTTTTACTAAATTGATTAATTAGATCCTATATCCTAAGTCTATTGCAAAAAATATATTTTTTGGCTTCTAAAACATGTATCTTGAAGTTGATCTTGAGATGCAACCACCATCTTTATATGGCCTCCTTTACCCTTGATTTTTCATATAAAGTTGAACCTTGTCATTCTTAGAGTTTATTCCTTGATGGCAAGGAATTCCTAGTCAACCTAGTCTTCTTTCCAATAAAGATCATTTTATAATAGGGTGTACATTTAATGAAGTAGGTCAAGGTGATCTAATTTATCTCCATTAATTATCTCCAAAAATACTAATAGAACAGACCACCTTTCCCTCATTTTTACACTATAAATACTAAGTTTTCACTTGGTGGCATTATTTCATCAATATTTTCTAAAAGAATGAGCCTATGTTAGTGTTTAATATATTTTATATTTCTTTATCTTTCACACCATGGTATGCAACATTTTTATACCTTTGAATGAAAAATTATACATGGGATCTCTTCATTTTTGTATTTCTTTCATGATTGTGCACTAGTTTAGAGTAGTTTTTGTTTAGTTTTACTAATAAAACCTCTCCATTTTCTATCTAATATTCCTACATTCTTCATACACCTATCTTTATCAATCCCCACCCATTTCCCATCAATTTTTTTAATTTTTTTTCTTATTTATGTGGGGTGGGGTGGGGTGGAGAGGGTTCAAGATTATAAATTTTTTACTTTATAATCCCCTTTCTTATGTTTTACAATTTTGTTCAATCATGTGTGGTTTTTTAGGATTTTTTCCCCTTGTTCTTATCCTCATATATGAATTTTTGATCATCATTTGTCATCCTAACCCATTTCCTACATGATTTATTGTAATTTAATTGTTTCCCCTTTATTTTTCTCCTTTTTATGTCACACTTAACCCTTCCTTATAACAACCTTTTTACCTTTTTTCCAAATCAATTAATCAAATCCTATATCCTTAGTCTAGTGAAAAAATTAATTGTTTTAGCTTCTAAAATATGTATCTTGAAGTTGATCTTGAGACCTAACTTCCATCTTTAGATGACCTCCTTTACCCTTGATTTTCCATATTTAATTGAACCTCCTTAGTCTTAGGGTTTATTCCTTGATGGCAAGGGATTGTCAGTCAACCCAGTCTTTTTTCCAATCATGATTTATTTTTGATAGGATGTACATTTAATGAGGTATCTCAAGGTGATCTATTTTATCTCTATGAATTCTCTCCAAAAATATTCATAGAATAGACTTCCTTTCCCTCATTTTTACACTACAAAATACTAAGTTTTCACTTGGTGACATTATTTCATCAATATTTTCTATTATTGTTTACTATATTTTATATTTTATATTGATTTATCCTTTTATATCATGATAAACAACATTTTTATACATTCACAAAAAAATCTACACAGGATCTCTTTATTTTAGTATTTTTTTCATGATTGTACACTAGCTTAGAGTAGTTTCTATTTAGTTTTAATAATAAAACCTCTCAATTTTCTATCTGATATACCTACATTCTTCATACACCTATCTTTATCAATCCCCACCCATTTCCCATCACTTTTATTTCTATTTCATTTTCTTCTTTATTCATCATCACTTCCTTGCCTCCTTCTGAGCTATAAAGAGTCCCCCCTTAGGTTTTGTTTTCATTTTCCATTCATATTTTCTTTTCCAATTTCTAAAACTCTATAATTTAATTATTAAATTGATTAATTTCATTTGAACTTTAGATTTGTTATACTTTGGTGTATTTTTTACCCTTTTCATCCCTAATATCCCATTTTTTCTCTTATGAT
Source organism: Sequoia sempervirens (assembly GCA_007258455.2). Lineage (NCBI taxonomy): Eukaryota > Viridiplantae > Streptophyta > Pinopsida > Cupressales > Cupressaceae > Sequoia > Sequoia sempervirens. The sequence goes on from VDFB02319889.1 coordinate 50,050, forward strand.
CCATACTCTTACCTTGGGATTTTCCTCCATTTTCTTTTACAATTCCTAAACCATTAGTAAAACCCTTATCACATCCTTGTAAAATTAATTATATCCACTTTTACTTTAATTTTTTCTTTTTTATTATCTTTTTCCCTCTACCTCTCCATCTTTCATCTTTAGAAATCCAAAAATACCTATTTTTAGTTTTGTCTCCCAATTTCCTTGCAAACCCACACTATTTTTACATTAAAAAAATTAAATCCTTGACTTAGCCATCTTTAGAGTTTGTTTAGTCATCTCTATCCCATTTTCCCATCTTTTCCTTCTAGTATTTATCCCAACCTCACCTTTGGTGTGTCTTTACCATTGTTGAGACTTGTCTTATGTAAAAAAAATGTTTATACTTAGAGTTAGTGTGATTTTTGAGTTTAAACTTTATATTGGTATTTTAACTAATATTTCATGCTATGTGGATATTGATAGAATTCCCACAAGATGATTGATTGAATCAAACTCCTCTTTAACCATTCTATTTTGTAGGGTCTCCTTTATGGAGTCTAACTTGTAAGTGAAATACATGAATATTTGTGTAGAATTAAAGAGTTCTAGAAGGGAATTCTACTAATTTTTAAAAGTAGAATCTTTGTGTTTGATTTTAAAACATTCTAATAACTTGGATTAAGTTGTATAATTGGTCATCCAAAAGGACAAGGCTAGACACTAGGCCATTATGATTCTCAATAGCCTTGTTATGTCTTATTTATTGACAAATTTTGATTTGCAATTCCCTAATATTTGAAATTCATATAGTTTAAATGTATAATTATCTATTTATTAGGTGCATATTTGTGCTTTTGTGTGAGTTTATCGAATATAAATTTTATTTTTATTTGCCATCCACCTATTTTACTATTATACTCTATTATCTATTCTTTTCCCTAATATACGACCATATACTCCATATATTGTTTGTATTGTTTTTTAGTATGTTTTTTTGTTATTAGTCCCAAGTCAAGTGATTGTATATCAGTGTTATTCTAGTTGGAGATAGCCTCAAGTAACATTACTTTACATAGTTTGTGTACACAATCACACACATAAAAAGAACCATGTTTACCTTATAAAGGTTTATCTTTTAGTTTCTTTTAGAAAATAAAGCACATATATACCTTGAAGATGTATTTTTTTTTTAAATGAATATTTTTTACAAGAATGCAAATATGCAATGTTTAGGTATTCTATGTCAATAAAGACCTATTTTAATGGCTTACAACACAAATACTTGAATTTTGTTTAATGAAAACAAATACTTGTATGGATTAGGAAAGGTCTTATTGTGTACTTTATGTCACATATTTTTTTGTAAATTAATATTTGAAATGGTGAATTTTAGTTAATTAGCTTAGATTTGATCATTAAAATTGTTAAAATGTTAAATCTTAATATAAATGGACTAGGTTATGGAATGAATTTTAGTTGCAAAGGTTCACATTTATGTGAGGGAATGGAAATTTTGTTATATATGTAATCAATAATTGTGGGTTATGTCTTGAGAAAAAGATAGAAAATGATCATGGAACAACTTCCACTTTCAATATAATTAAATATAAAAAAGGATGATGTAATACGGTGAGAATAAGTTGGAAGTTATTCTTAGGATTAATTGTTGAAGGTATCAACTAAGGTATATTTTAAGAAATGATATGGTCTCTTGAGAATTTTTATAAAACTACTAAAAAATCACTTACAAAGAAGAATAGTATCATAGGATTTTGATGCAAGAGAATCCAATGGTGTAACCTGGAAATCTTGCATCACCAAAAATATGTTTTCCTTATTTTATTTAGTTATTTTGGATCCCATGATGACACTTAAGGGGTGTAAGATAGTTAGAAGTCCAAAAGGCCAAAAATAGTCACCTAATATTTTTATTAAGTCACCCTAAATGAGCATATATGCACCTAAAAAATTACCTCAAAGAGAGGAATTGTAAAATGAATTTGATAGTGAAATAATCATCTCAATATCTTGTATTATGGGTATGTGTAGGATCATAATGGAAAAAATAAGCCCTTAAGTGGCGAAAAATTCAGAAAAATCAAAGCTAGACAACTTGACATAAAAATTTGAATAAGTTATCTATATTATTTAAAAAATATGTAAGAATAGAATCTATAGAAAATTTAATGTAGTTTCTAAACTACCAGGTTTATTAAAAAAAAAAAAATCTATTTGGTGAAAATTTGAAATTTCAATGCAATAGTACTTAAATTTTAGCGAAAAAATAAGAAGTAGGTGTTTGTCTAACCACCATAACCACAATAAAATGATAATATTTTTTTAAAAGATTTTAAATCTAAGTAGATGACTCATGTTTCGGTGTGATGCATATTTTTTTGTTATTTTTGTCCAAGTAAATAATTAATTATGAATTTTTTATTACAAATTTTAAATAATATAGAAACTCATATGTTTGACCACCTTAACTTGGTCAAAACTTCATGAAATTCATTTTATTTTTATTTTTTAATCCTATAGTATGAGAAGTATAGAATGTGACACATGTTTTGGATTCAAAAAATGTGATACCGTTTGAAAGCTATAGATTTTTCTCAATCAGTCTATCAATCAGGACTTTAGTCATAATTCAAATAGAAAATGAATAATAATTATTTATTAAATTCAAATTAAAGCATAATTTATATTCGTGGCAAGTTGAGAATCTCCTTAAGAACCCTTTTCATTTCATCAATTTTGGCTAAAAAAAAATCGTCAGCCACATACCCTACATATACCCATCATATTGCCACTTTTTGGCCCATCATGATCCTGCACATACCCTTATTTTGGAGATATTAAAGTTTTCATCCCAAAAAACTTCTCTTATAAAGTTTTAGACTAAAATTTGAAGCCCTTATGTAAGCCATGTAAAATCTTGAAAAATGGATGAAACGATATTTAGATATTTTGATGTTGTAAATCTCATCATATTTCCAAATATTATAATAGTAAATTAGACACCCGAGTCAAAAGTTATGGATCTAGGAAGTTGTGCTACCAAAATTTGAATTTCAAATGAAAAATCTTGGGGAGAAAACAAGTGGCAGGAATTTTGGGCACCAAAATAAAAAGGGGAGTTACACTTTCCAAAAGATTCTAAGGCAGTTATTGATTCCAAATAAAGGGGTGAACGAAGGTGACAAAAGGCATCTCAATTAGTGCAGATTATTACTCTGAATTGTAGAGTTTTCTTAAAGAGTTAATTTTCTTTGTAATGAGACAAGCGCATGTGGTTGTAGCATTGTAACTTCTAAGTCTATGATTCCATTTTCTAGAAGAATCAAAGGTGGTTTATTTTTCTCCCTATTTTTTGTGTTAATATTTGTTGTTGTGTTATGTGTGGGTGTTGGGTGGGGTATCCCTTCATCATATTTTTCATATTAGAGATCAAACTTTATAATGGGCGACAATTATTTTATTTGTATTAGTTTTTTGTAATCTAGCGATTAATTTTTCTATTAATATACAAATTTTATGGTGATTCAACATCTAAATTTTTTGTCAATATATATCTATTATGGTCATTCAACATCTTAATTATTTATTAATAGATAAATTTTAAACATATATGTTGAAATGGGGTGAGTATATAAAATTAAAAAATAGCTCTTAATATGTTAGGGAAATTAGAGCCCAAATTTTTATATACAATAGCATGAAATATGTCCATATAAAGGAATTAAAATTTATAACTTTAGGTGACATTATTTCAAGATCAAATAAAATCTATCAAATATGGGTGAATTGGGCACTTCTTAAGAAACTAAATGGATAAAACTAGGGGTTAAAAATATAAAAAATAACCAATTGATGACACATAGCCACTAAAAATCTATTGGCTTCAATCTTAGGTTCCAATAGACTCTCCTCTTTCTTATCTATAATACTTAAAAGAAATACAACATTGTCTATTGTTGTAATTTTCTTTGTCTATTATTGTAATTTTCTTTCTAATGTTAATAGAATAATGATTTTAACATTAAGGAACTTCTATTTATCTACTTCTAAACATAGGGCTGCCAATAGAATCTCTTTCATAGAAGTTAATGGTACGAGATTTGAGGAAGAGGAAGATGAAGACATCAAAAAGAAAGTTGTCCTCTTCTATAACAACCTTCTTTTAGTGAATGGGAAAATCAATCAAAATGACCAAGACTTTTTATTAGAGGCTATCCCTAAGGTTGTTGATAGGGACGATAATGAAAAGCTTGTGGCCATCCCCTCTAAGGAGGAAATCATGAAAGTTGTCTTTTCTTTTGAAGGAAATAAGGCCCTTGGGCCTGGCGGATTTCCTATGCTCTTTTTTCAATGGTTTTGGGATATTGTTGAAAATGATGCTGCGAATGTTGTTAAGGAATTATTTGGATCTAGAAGGCTCCTTAAGGAACTAAATGCTACTTTTGTGGTCCTTATTCCTAAGAAACCAGGGGCAATGGAGTTTGAGGATTTCAGACCCATTAGTCTTTGCAACTCACTCTATAAAATCATATCAAAGGTTTTGACTTCAAGGATCCTTTCTATCCTTCCTTCATTGATTTCCCCTCAGTAGAATGGTTTTGTTCCTGGAAGGAAAATCTTAGATTCTATAGTCACAGTTCATGAGAATATTCATTCACTTGTGGAATCTAAAACTGAAGGGTTTCTTCTTAAGTTGGATATATCCAAAGCTTATGACTATGTTGATTGGGAGTTTTTATTCAAAATTCTAAGGGGGTTTGGTTTTAGTAGCAGAGTCATTCAGTTGGTGAATCAGTTGGTTACTACGGTTTACACATCTATCATTGTGAATGGATCTCCTTGTAGATTCTTTCAAAATTCAAAAGGTTTAAGACAAGTTGACCCTATCTCACCTATTCTTTTTACTATAATGGCTAAAAGACTAGGAATGAATCTTAAGAGATTGATTGAACAAAGATCTCTTGCAGGTCTTAGTCCTTATTCCACTAATCTGATTTGTTCTCACCAATAGTTTGTTGATGACACTATGTTGATGGGAAGATCTATGGTGAATGAGGCTAAGACATTGAAAAAAACTTTGGATGTGTATGAGAAGGTGACTAGGAAGATGGTTAACAGACATAAGGGTTCCCTTTTTTTCTTCAACACCCCTGAGCATAGATAGGTCAAGATTGCAAGAATCCTTGGTTGCAGAGTGGAATCGTTACCTTCTTCTTATCTTGGACTTCCATTATGCCTTAAACCTCCAGATTCCTTTTGGTGTTTGTTGGTTGACAGGTTCAAAAATAATTTGGCAAGTTGGAAAGGAGCTCTTTTGAGCCAAGCTGGAAAAATTCAACTTCTTAAAGTTTCTCTTCAGAACCTCCCAGTTTATGCTTTAAGTCTTTTCAAAATTCTTGCTAAATACGTTGAGGCCATTGAAAAGATCTAAAAAAAATTCCTTTGGTCTAGAGCGGAGGATAGAAAGAGAATGCCTCTTATAGGGTGGGATTTGGTTTGCAGACCAAAAACCTTAGGGGGTTTAGGTCTCAGAAAAATTAGAATTATGAATAGTACTCTTCTAGGCAAACAAATATGGAGATCTTTCTCATCTGGTGGAGAATGGAAAGACATTTTAAGAAGTAAATAAATGGCCAACCGCATGTCCCTCAAAGCTTTGTTGGAATCTCCTATCCTCCCTTGTGGCTCAACTTACTGGAATGATATGATTGTTGGTAGAAATTTTTTGGAATCAAGGATAGGATGACACATTAGAAGTGGCAATCAAGCCATATTTTGGGAGGATAAATGGATTTTTAAGGAACCCCTTATCAAAATTGAAAGATTCAATAGATGTGAAGAGCTTTGTAAAGTTTCTTTCGGGGAGCTTGTCAAAGATTATTGGTATGAAGGAGACTAGGTGAAATTATGTGTGATTAGTCAGGAGTTGGCTCAGCTTCAATCCTCCTTAAATTTTGTCAGTTTGGGACAGACTCAGCAAGATGATATTCTTGTTTGGATGTACAACCCTTCGGGTAACTACTCTGTCTCTTCGGTTGTCTCTTTGTTGTCCCTTTCTCAAGATCCCCCTCCCTTCTGGTCAAAAGCATCCAAGATTAAACACTTGAATCCTAAAGTCAATATCTTCTTTTGGATTATGCTTCAGAATAAGGTGCTCACGGTGAACAATCTTTGTAAATAGGGATTTCAAATCCCCAACAAATGTTACCTCTCCAAGAGTGAGGTGGAGTCAGCTAACCACCTATTTCTCCACTGTTTGTTTGTTTCCTTAATTTGGGGAAAATTATTAGCCCTCTGGAATATCTCTCGGGTGTTCCCCCAGACCATTGAAGATTTCTTTTTACAATGGAAAGCCCCTACTCAAAATCCCTTCATTTGAAGGTTATGGGCTTTCATATTCCCTTTTGTTGTTTGGGGAGTGTGGAAAGAATGTAATAATATCTAGACTTTTCAGGGACAAGGAGATGTCGAAGAATAATGTCTTTGAGAAAAAAATTAGGCTTATAAAGGAAAACTTCAATGTGATTCCTCAAAAAGCTCTTAACCTCGAAGTAGTGGTGTGCACTCCCTATGATTTAATGATAGAAAAGGGTTGGAATATTAAAGTTAACATTTCTTTAGCTTCCGATCCAACCAAGAAAAGTAGGGAGGGTGTGTGCTAGACCTTTCCTCCAAACGGTTGGTAAAGACCAACTTTGATGGCACTGCGAAGGGTAATCCGGGCATGGCTGGAAGTGGAGGTGTGTTAAGGGATTCAAATGGTAATTTTATGGGAGTTGTGGCGATATCTAGGCTAGGTCATCAAACCAACCATGTGGCAGAGGCTATAGGAGCTTTTTAAGTTTTAAAGTTAGCTCATAATTTGAATATAAAAAATTTATGGCTAGAAGGGGATTCTAAAAATATCATTGATTGTCTCTTAGGAAGGACCCCACCCTCTTGGTCAATAAAGAATTGGATTGATGGAGCAAAGTAGATATTCTAGACAAGTTTGAAAAAGTAAAAGTATCACACGTCTACAGGGAAGCTAATAGCATGGAAAATTACTTTGTGAATGAAGGGGTTAGGAAGCAAGGACTGAACACCTGGCAGAATTATTGGGACTTGAGAACTGAAGTTAGACCCTTACTAGATTATGATGTTACGCATGGGAAAGAGGAAAATATAGTTAATGATTAAAGGGAAAGGGGCCAAGTACATCAAAATCAAGATATTTTATGGGGCCACTCATATTACTTAGATGGAAAGAAAAAGTGGCATGCTTTGTGGGTGCATTGGAATAGCTGCGTAATTCTGCAACAGGTGCTCGACACTGGTGGAGTTTGCAGAAAGGTGGAAATGAAAATGGGGGGGGGACAAGAAAAGAGCTGAGCCAAAAAGCTATGAGGCGCACACGAGGAATGATAAGGTCTGGAAGTAGATTGTAAGAGGTGGGCTAGTTCCATTTCTAGAAAAACTTCATGGGCCTGATACTATGGCCATAGACTGCTTCGAGAAGAACTAGAACAATGGCAAAATAATTCTCTTTGGGAGAAAGGTGAAGCTGGATGAGCAAATTATAGGGGAGGTTACCGGAATGTCCACTGAGGGTGTGAAGTTTTATCGTGACAAAAGGTTTTTTGATGAGGCGGTCATCAGATTTCCTAAGAAGGATAAGGAGAAATTGAAATTGGTTAAAATTTCCAACAACTATTTCAAAATTGACACCATCAAGGCACTGTGGAGAAAGATGCTTCATGTTATAATGGAGTATATCACCTTGGATGGGAGATTTACCAGAGTGTATGGTCATCATTTTTCCATTCTTAACCACTTCTGCCATAAGGTATGGATTTCTCTACCTCACTACCTGTTATGTTCATTGAGTAATAGCCTTGAGGACCATAAGAAAAATCCCAGGAGATACCCTATTCTTCATCGTAGTCTTATTAGGTTAATATATGAACACTATCAAAGTATAGCAACTTTATCCAAACTTGTTGCCTCCACGACATCTGAGGACTATGATACAGATAGTGGGGGTTTGAAGAATCAGCCTTACCAGGAGAGAATTGTTGAAGCCCACCCATCCTTTGAGATGTCTGGTAAGAAAACCTAGCTGAAAAAACCCCAGTTTCCTAAAGCTAACCTTGAGACCTACCCCAACTGCCCTATCCCCTTAAAGAATCCTGTTCTCAAGGGCTCCCCTGCCAATAAGCCGGTTTCCTACTTTGCACATTCCTTGGAAGACAAAGCTGAGAACCCTAAAGCTAGCAAAAATTTTGTGCCCTCCCCTCCCGCCTCTTTTAGAGCTGATGGTACCAAATTTCCTAGCTCCCCCAACTCGGATGATGTTAACCTCATATTTGATCGGGTTCAGTCTAGTGATATTCTTTCCTTTGCAAGAAATGGCATTAGTGACATTTTTAGAGTTTTGAAATGGGCCTATCAAGAAATTAATGATCTTAATCAAAGAAATAGGGCTCTGTATAGTAAGTCGGAGGAGCTAGAACTAAAGCTGGCGGCTCTCAGCAACGAAGATGGAAAACGAAAAAAGAATAGTATTGGAATGAGAGAAAGTGACATTGAGGATAAGTACAAATCTTTGGAAGCTGAAATGGTCAAAATTAAAAACAATATGAAAACCATTATGGAACAAAACCATAAAATGGCTAGGCACAATGTCATCAACATCAATGCTATGTCTGAAAAGATGGAAAAAATGCAACAAGGTTCGCTGGTTGTTGATTTGGAAGAGAATAAGGAAAGAAAGAATGAGGAACAAGGTATTTCGAAAAGGACCCATGCCAACCTTAAAAGGAAAGCTCCCCCTACTACCCAGATAGTTTAGATCTTAAAGAGGGGGGTTTAGGATATGAACGAGCTGGAAGCTGAGACTGCGGATTTATTAAAGACCCAAATTTAATTGTTGCTAGCATTTTGTCTGGTTTTTTGGTTCTATGGCCTTCACTGGCCTTTTTGGTGGCTGTGGACTTTTTTTGTTATTGTTTTTACAGCCTTTCTGCTTTTGGTATTTTTAATGATCTTATCTTTAGTTTGTAAACTTTGTGGTTTCGAGTCCCTGTAAAACCCGTTTTTTCCTCTTTAAAAAACATTAGGGAACCCACTATTTATCATAAATGAATATGGTGATCTCCTTTTTATAAGTAATTTTTTTACTTCTTGAATGTAATTTAATCATACCCTTAAACCTTTTTTAGCTGTATATATTCGATACTCTTTATCTTTCATTCTTTATGATATGAGGGTTTAGATGATAGATCTTTGTATCACTAATATGTAGCCAATTTGATAGAAAATGTTGTGTTTATATGAGATCTCAATTATCTCATTATGTAGATCACAAGCCATTGTCACTAAAATTAAATATTATGAAATGTTAGTTCACTATGTGTTTCCATTTTTTTGGAGTTATCTAGAATGTACTTTTTATTTTTGTTCACCCAATATTTCTTCATTTCTCTTTTTCTTCCCTTATTTTTCTTTTTTTATACCTTTAGTAATTTTAGATAAAAAGTGATAAACAATCTAAGGTAAATATTCTTTTAATAGTTCTTCAATAATGGATCTTATCTTAGTTTAGAAGAGCAACAAAATGAACTTATTAAAAAAATCATTGATCAAAGAAATATAGATCAATGAGAACCAATAATAATAATTAGGAGCTAACTTTTCTCTCAAAGGACCCTTTAGGTCAAGAATCTAACTTAAAGGTGATTAATCACTCACTTAAGTACTACAAATGAATTTACAAGAGGTCTTATCCTTATAGGATTATAAATAGAGCTTTAAAATCTAGAATAGAATTAGCTAAAAAATAACCTATAATATTCTCACATCACTTCCCGTATCTCTATTTTTATGTCAAGTCATGTAATTCATAGAGATACCACAAGAATTTTTCAACTACAACTCTTGAACATATAGTCTAAGCATCTAAAGTGATTTATTCCATATTTAACATATGATATAAATAATATTACAATTCATGAGACCAAGAAAATATACTGAAAAGAGGAAACACTAAAAATTGGAACATCATTGGATGCACACTTTGAAGAACAATAAATTCGACATTTTGCATAAGACAATGAAAACAAATTTAACCTAATGATTTTATAATTACTATAATGATTTTCTTTCACATCTATTCCAATTAATGATATTATCATTGCAATTAAATCACTTTTGTAAATCTTTTTACTTCTACCAAAACTTGTATTTTACCTATACCATTTGATACATTTTCCAACATTCAAGGATTGCCCTTCCAAAAAGATATAAATTACCAAAAAAAAATCAAATCCTAACAAATAAAAAAATATACAAAATCTAAAACTGTTATCATATGACAGAATAATGAAAAAAAAAACTTTGTTCATAAAAATATTTCCATTTAGTAAGATGGAATTTGTTGTTGTCTATTCAGACAGTCATTTCTTTTGCAAATGATTGAAACCACAAGTTCAAACATTGAATGACACGTCTCAAAAACTCCATCTTTACTACACAGAAACATTATCATGTCATATCATAAAAATATGCCAGCTGAAATCACTTCTACGACCATAAAATCCTCATATCATAGACCATAATTGAATGAAGAAAAGCTCCTGTAAATTTATATTTACAGTAAAAAAATCTAGCAGATGTTGAGTGATGGGTAATGTTTGAATATATAAAGTCTTGATGGGAAAGTCGATGCCACCGTTTTCTGTAATAATCTAACTTCCATTCCATGGAGGACCCAATACAACTACTTTGGAGCAGGTAAGAAGATCCAGTTTAGGAAGGCGTAATCTATGGCAGGGTGGGTCCGAGTATTGAATTTGTGATCTATCCGCGTACGGTTCATACAGGACGATTTACGTACAGAAGGGAGTTATCGAGTGGGTGACGATGGCACAAGCCCGAAATTGCAGGAGACCTGCAGACTTTGCTGCCAGGATTTGATGGAGCACATTGACTCAGAGGTTATCGTGGGAAGCTCTTAACAAAAACAGTCATTTAGTTCTACAAACTAGCATTTGTACTTAAAGAGGTTCAAGGATTACGTGGATAGAATTTTTTCATTTAAATAAATTTAGATTTTTTTACAGAAATTAGGTATGATTTGATTTTGACTTTTTAGGATTTTACATGATATTTTGGAGGATTTTACTATTAAATGGTAGCTGATTTACCAGCAGTTGAAACTTGTTTTACAACAACTCAAGAGTAGTTTAACAGTGAATAAATCTTGTTTTCAAGTGTGAGACAGGTTCACAGATCAATTTTGGACTTGCAAGTCCACAGGGAAAGTCTATAGACTAATTATTTAGTCGCAAGATAATGATTATGTCTAAATGATGTGCTATTGAGTTCTACAAATCCTTAAGACATAATCGTTATCTTGCAGCTTTGTTTTCAAAAAATTGAGATCTTGCTTTAGATTTGTGGGGCCATCCAAAAAGTGTGATCTTGTATGCATTTATTGTCTACATTGAATTTGGTTCTTTTGATTAAGTGTTTACATAAGTTCAAGTCAATGTTTAGAATATATTTGGGAGTTTGTTGTGTTAGGATTGAATTACTTTACGTTCGAAATTTTAAGTCAATCCTCTTTGCAATTGTTATTCACAATGAGTTGTAAAAAGATAAAAGGATGTCGAATGGGCAATGTTGAGCATAAGGATTTTCTTAGTTTAAATAGGTATACTCTCTCCATGCTTTTAATGATTGGTTGTAGACGAATGTTTCCAATATTGATTAGAGTGTTCAAGGAGTTGTATTTAACTAGTTAATCTTAAGAGTGTGTTTTGAAAGTTTTACAATAAAGTCAACTAGAAATAATCACTTTTTAGAATTGGGTCTACCCCAATAATGTAAAATCAATTATGGCTTAGAATTGATGGAATCACACTAGCAATTTTATCTAATAGATAAAATCACAATAATGATCACATTGTGGGAAGGAAAAATGGTAGGATAGGAATTCCAAAGTCTAGATCACTAGAGATAGGTTGGCTCAACGATAGGTTAAGGTTAGGTTCTATCAATTTGAACATTGTAATTCTTAAATTAGAAACTAGGAATTCATATTGATAGGGATTTAAGGTAAATGGAAGACAAGAGGGTAAACATAATAAGTGTGAACCTTTTTCTCTACATTTTTCTCTCAATTTAGTGTGCATGCAAATCTACCATGAAACATACATGCTAATGAAATATGACAATGTGTAAAGTAACAAGGATTTTTCAAAAGGATACAGCTTGGAGGATGGCCCTCTCTTTTCTTTGTATTCATCCAAGAGAGTGCTCTTCCAAATCTACACACATCAGTATAAAAAGGAATTCATAGCACCCACACTAAAATGATCATCAACATAAAGCTCAATAATTTTCATTGCATGAATCAAGAATCATTGTCACCCCATTTTGAAATTTAATAAAGAGAAATAGAGGCATAAATTTGTGACCAAGTTGGTTCGAGTATGAAGTCATGTGAAGAAAAATAATATCAAATTTCTATGGTTATTAAGGGTTTGTGATTGAGTTAACCTCTTCAATCTATATAATTTGAGCTAAAATAGATGAAAACATGTTGATAGCTAGGTTGTTGAAGAGTTGGCACCAGTGTGAACCCTCTCATTCTATAAAAGATGAATTTGTGTAAAATTTTAAAATTAATGTCCTCATGTGTAGACAACATGTCCCCTTTAGTTTATGCATGTAAAACCTAGTGAAATCATAAAAATGAGTATAATATTTCCCCCACAAATAGTATGAATGTGTCATTTAATGAATATGATTTTAGACAAGGAAAATCTAAAATATGGTTGCATATAAGAAATGTTTTGGCCCAAAGAAGTGTAAAGTTATCCATGAAACATGCATAAAAGTGGGAAACAAATGTGTGGTCCCCAAATCTGAGAAAAAATCATGTACAAAATATATAGTTTGAAATAACCATGAAGTAAGTCAATCTAAAGTAACTATCCAAGCAATGCATTAATGTAATAAATAATAAATAAATAGGAAAGTGCACAAATATAGGCAACCAAAAAGTGGTTAAACACATTATCTAATATATAACACACTCATATTATAATTTAGGTTTGTATCGTGCTTGGTAACCTTATAAACATGTTCATGTTATAGTTTGGGTATCTCAAGCCTATAAGTTGAATTCATTATAATGCATTCATGTTATAATACATTCACTTTATCCCTATCACAAAACAAGAAAATAGACTGCAAGTCATTTCATTTTTATTTCACTATATTTCAAATGCATACATGAAAGAACATGAGTGTGACTCAAATTTCATATTGAAGCCCCCTCCTTACCATCAATAATGTCATCATATAGAAGGAGTTTAAATTATTTTTTGACTTGATTTAAATTTGGGATTTTTTTATTTTTTATTGTTTTTTGTTTCATCAATTTTTCATTCAAACCCATTAAAACCCTCCTCCACCCAATCCAATGCAAAACCAATTTGAGCTAAAAAAAAAGTTGAACAAGAAGAACAATAGGGAAAAGAAAATGAGACTTCTCACACATCTAGATTCATCCTTCAAAAACATAAGAGAGAATATTTTGGAAAATGCAAAATAATTAAATTGAACATCAGCTTTTGATTGAAACTTAAAATGTGTTGAATCTACTAATTTCCATAAATCCAATCACTTGTAGTCACAATTAAATCATCAATGTCTTGCATTGCTTTTGTGATAGGATTAACAAAAACATGGGCTAAATATAGTTTGTTGAAAGTTTTCATTGATGTCAAAGGCAAGAGGACATATTGTCATTGATCTCAAGTGTATGGGAAAGATTGTTGGAATTGATAATGTCATTAATATCAAAGGTTGGAGAAAAATTTTATGGACAAAGGCCACTATATTGCTATTCATGGCCAATTTAATCTATAATATGACAACAATAAAATATAAAGTCAAGTGACAAGTCATTATTCATGAGGTTCCATGAGAGGGTAGACATTCTACACACTTGTAGATGCCATTTCATTGCAAGCATATGATATTCAAGTTATGGAGATGATGATATAGGAAGAAATCCTTTTAATTCATAGTTACCTAAGTATATTTGAAAAATTCTAATATGAAGTATAGGTTTGAGATAATTAATCTTATAAAAGTTAAAATAATTAGGTACTGGGACAAGAAGAAAATGAGTAGAAGATTGTATAAACAGAAGAGAAATGTTACCACCTTCATCAAGATAGAATAAAATAAATGGATAGCTATGGGAGCCAAAGACAAAGAATGTGAGATAGAAGAATTTTTAAATATTTGTGTTAAGATAATAATAATAAAGCATTAAAAGACAGTGATTTCATGTACATATTGAAGGTAGTGAACCTTTTCAAAAATAGTGATCAATATACTTAAGGAGTAGCAATTATTGCTTGAAAAACTAATGAGTTCATGCATTGGCACATGCCAGTTCCAAAGGGTTGAACGAGTCATTTAAATAAGATTACTATGAAAAACAATGATGTTAATGAGTAAACAAAGGCAATCATGAATTTGGATTAAATTCATATTTATTAATAGTGGTCAATCCTCATAAAAATAGCCGACCGTCATAAGAAATTATTAAACATTAATATAATATAAATCACCCAAACTAACTAATTATCATGGAAGAGGTTAATGAAAAAGGTGAACAACAAATTTATTAGAAAGAAAGAGCATCAAATATTATTAAAGAAAGGATCAACGATAAATTTAAGACAACACTTAAAACAACCATTAAAGTTTATGTGGCTAACTTACTATAAGAAGACAAAATCATCGAGCACTAAAGACAATTTTTTTCTTATCCATATTTTGTCTTATTCAATTTTAAAATTGTGTGATTCATAAAAGAAGTTTGAGCAAAAAGCTATTAAATTGAAGAGGTGTGATTAGTATTGGTAATGAAGTGTTGTGTTTTTGAAGGTGAAAGGATATGTCTCCAAGGGGGTCACCTCCTTTGGTAAGCTATAAAAAGAGTAATATTTGTATGTTGAAAAGTGAGAGTGAGTGAGATGTGTGAAGATTAAATAAGTTGAGAAGAAGGTGTGGTGTATAAACAAGTAATATCAAATATACAGTAGCAGATTCATGGATAGTATATAAGCATATTAGACAAGGGGTGTATATGTAGATTTGAGAAGAAGAATATATAGAAATATTAGAAGATAATTAAAATAATATATTGCTGAGGTAGTGATTAAGTATTCAATTTGTTAAGAATTGTTAACAAGGGACGTTGCCCTTAGTAAGGAGTCACCCCTCCTTTGAATTATCACCTCTATTCATAAAGGCATAAGGAGGGTATAAAGGTAAAGAGAATTTTGAGTGAAAGTAAGAAGGTAGAAGTGAGAGATATGTGAGAGGACTAATTATCATATATATGCACCAAATGTAGTGGGTGTTAAGGAAGAGATGTGTGAGAAGATTAAAAATAAGAAAGGGAACATCATTTTGAAAAGATGTATGTATTGTGAAGTGTTGTCTCTCTTAATTGAAGATACAAATAGTGAATGTAGAATGTGCAAGATAAGAATTTATATTTGATCTACACCAGTAGGTTGATAAGAAGGTGTGTTGTAGAGTAAAATACAATAAACATATCATATAAAATAGAAAATAAAGAACAAGCATTAAAGAGGATTGTTGGCAAATAGTAATCAATTTTTATGGGAGATTTATGATCAACATAATAGTAGATTGGAGAGGATCTAGTTATAGTATAATTTGTGAAGAGAAATTCAATAAGGGTGTAGTGTAGGAAAAAGTATCCCTTTTTCACACTTAATTTGGAAAATAAATATAATAAAAGGACTAAATTATGCCTGAATTTAGCGTTGTAATGTGTTTTACATATTCACATTAAGTTTGGAGTCTTTTAATTAAAATAGACTTAATTGTGCCTTATTTTTGGTGTTGTATGGTGTACCTTTACACTTTCACACTAACCTAGGGCTTTATTAATTAATTGAGGTTAATTTACCTTAATTGGCCCTTTAATTCAAATCCAAGCCTAATTAATTGCAATTTCTGAAGGAGAAAACCTAGCATTCATTAATCATATAACATAACACTTATCCTTGAAGAATGTGTGTCCTAGGTAAGTGACCTAGGACCCATTCGCCATAGGGTGAATGGGTCCTCACTTAGACCTAGGACCCTAATTTAAAAAAAAATTGACAGTTTTTCAATGATTTCAAATGTATATTCAGATGTCAGCTTGTGATATCTAAATTTCAGGAATTAATGTTAAGATATGTATAAATAAGAGATCATTTCACTATGTTTCATCCTAGAATTTCTAGGTGACCTCATGAGATCAAGCTAGAGAATTATCAAAATCAATTCAAGAAGCATTTCAAGGCATTCAAGAGCAAATTTATTGAAGATTATTGCAGAAATCAAGATTCCATTATCATTTCAAAGTCATATTGCATCATGCATGTTTTTTTAGCTAATAAATTGATGTAGAGTTCAAGATCTATTCAAGTATTCAAAGGAATAATTTCAAATCAAGTTTTATGATCAAGATTCACATTCATTGAAGCCAATTCATGCAAGTTGCAAATCTACAATCCAAGGTTCAAAAAAAGGTTTGGTGAGTTGTGACATTGCTTGTTCATTGATCATTCATTCATGCTATTTTGTTTCATTTCTTCAAGGTTTGATTACCAAAATCTGGGTTTGACCAAGGAAAACCTCCATTCACCTAACAAAAAACATTTTTCTCTCTTTGGCGTGTGATTATAGGATTTTAGGTGAAAGATCCTTTGAAGAGAAATATTGAAGAAAGTTGCAAAGTTGTCAAAGTTGCAAGGAAATTTTTCATTTCATAGAAAATATTCTATAGAATTTATTTGCATATATTTGCATTGAATTGAGTCTCATTGAGGGTGTCTAGTTTGCACTTAATTTTGCATTTCATTTAATGGTTTTAGGATTACATCTTTACATTCCTTAAATCTAAAAAATACAAAAAATCAGTCATAATTGCATCATATTTATTTGCATTTGAAAATTGAAACAAAATTTCAAATCAAATTAGGATTTCTAGGTTGTCATTTTGTCACATTTTGCACTTGCATTCAACATTAAATTCATAGAAAAATCAAACTGTATCTTGTTGTATCATGTTAGAATCTGGAAACTACTAAAATTAACTTAGAAATCTATAAAAACACTTTTCAAAACCCTAACCAAGACCCATTCGATCATAGTCATTTCTTGATTTTTTGGTCATTAAAATATTCATTTCTACATTTCTATTAGTTGTTCTCAAACTTCTATTTTTGTTTGCAAAATTTTTGTTTCTTCAATTTGGTCATATTTAGCTTCATTTGATAAAATTAGTGCATTGTCTGATTTCAAAATTGCATTTACAAGATATTATTTTTAGGTTCTTGTATAGTGTAATAAAAAAATTACCTTGTTTAGAATATGAAAATTGCATTTACATAAATTGCATTCTAGGTCATTGCATTGCATTTCACCCTCTTTCCATTTTGGGTTGACATTGAGTTTGTGAATCTTGTATGAGCTTTACAACTTGGTGTCCTATTAGCAATACTTTTATGAGATGTAGTTCGAGACTCATGTCATCCCGTGATACACAATTTTTCGTGGATCTTGGGTTTTACAACTCTTTCACTAATAGTGTTGATAATCAACCTATGGATCATAGCCTGCATACCTCATTTCCAATGATTTCCTTACCTACAATCGATGTGCATTATGTTGCTCATGTCCCACAAGAAAACATAAGAAGAATGGATGAAGCCTACAAAAGTTACAAGACCTTGTGCATACTGAAAACATTGACACTAGTATCATTCCTACTTTAGATAATCTAAGTAAAATGCTTGGAACTAAACATGAAATAGAAATTATGTGAGGTCTAGGTTATCTTGCTAATACGAACATCCCTACCATGACTAGTTGTGCTCAATATTTGGGGTATACTCAAAGCCAAGGTGGAAATTCCATTCATCCTTCCAAAATCCCCATCTCTATTCCTACATACACTAGTACTCATGTTACCACAACCATTCAGCCTACTAGAAATGTCAACACTTAGGTATTTCCACTGGGAATCCTTCTAGCTTTGTGCATTCAAATATCATATCTCCTCAAGCATATCTCCTTACAAACCTATAATTCACTTGCCCTCCACAAACATACACCACTCCACCTTATTCCCCTCCATCTCATAATACCAACAATGATCCAATCATTAACACACTTTTGCAAAACATGTCATCCCTTCAATAAAAAATCACCACCCTAAATCAAAACAACAATGGCCAACCTTCACAATACATCAAAACCAATCCGTCATCCTTGGAGATATTGAGAACACAAATGCCACAAGGTATAGAAGTTCCTAGATTTGAGAAATATGGTGGCAAAGATCATGTTAGTCATGTTTCCTCTTATACAACCTTATGTAGTGTAGAGGAGGGGGACCAAATGCTTAGGACCCTGGGCCACAGGAGAGTCTAGAATGATTAGTTGACCTAATCTACCTCAAGCTAGATGGAAGGTTTAGGGAATTTGTAAGACGTTTAAGGTAGAGAAAGAAGAGCACTCTCATTACTACTATCTTTCTACTAACTTGAAGGTTTCAGGGGGTTAAGAGAGAAGGTTTCCAGATTTCATACTATACCCAGACAACTCTCTACCAGAGGACAATAGCGCAAAACATGGATGACAATGCGACATGTTGGTGTCTCGTTGATGCATTGGCATTTGTACGGATAGAAAGTATGATATACAGTGCAAAACCTTAGGAAACGAGCTAACTACTTAACTAGTATAGTTTAATGTAATAAAAAAAGTAGAAAATGATAGAATAACAGAATAATGATAGATTTTTTTTAAAATTCCAACTAGAATTTGACAAGAGTGAAAGGTGGTGGAAATAAAACTTATGAATGGTCCAGCCTCCCACAAGCTCCACACGAACACAAAACCTACACACAATGGAAAAGTTAAAATGTTGGTGTTATTTTAGGGCTTGCCATAGTCAAACCCCTATTTCAGTGTTCCCACCTCCACAGAGAACTAGAATAGCCACGAGATAGAAAATGCAATACTGAAAGCAATGAAAGAAATTCCAAGCAATGGCAACAACACTATGCTACGTAAATAAAATAAAAATGCTAAGATGAATGGATATCATGTCCCAAGCAAGGTTCCCTTGAGAACATGAAGGGAGATACGATCTCATGAGCTTGAAGATGCAATCACCGCCGCAATGAGAGTAAAATACAATAGAGTAACACTTTAGAGCTTCAACAACAGTGAGAGAAAAATGAAGTGTGTAGCAGCAAGTAGAGTGTAGAAGATCAAGAAGATTGTGTCGAGGATGTAGAGGATGGATCGAATGAATGAATGAATGGTTTGAAGTGAATAGCAACCCAAAAGAGCCGTTCAAGGTTGGTCAAGGGCATAGGGGCATTACTCTTCATTGCCAATGGAGAAGTGTAACACCTTTGTAGATTCCAGAGATGAGAATCCTATCAACATAATAGTGTGTTGCATAGATGTCCACATGTTGTGCTAGTGTCCTAGACAAAAATTAGCCCATCGACACTACAGACAGTTTCCAAGTGGGTGGACAGCGAGTGGATGAAGTGGAAATGCATTGTTGGATTTAATTTTTCTAAGTTGAGGGGATGCAAACAGGGAATTTGTGAGGGGTGAAAATTCACTCCATTACATTTTTCCCCCGTTTTATAGAGCATATGTGCTACCATATGCGAGGTAAAGTAGATCAAAAATATTTTTGAAATGTACACCTGAACCATTGAGGAAGTAGACCGCAATCTAACCCACCCAAAAGCATAGGAAGATAAGCTGGTTCCATAGTTCCTCGGACCCAAGGAGAGTTGAACAAAATGTGTTGCAGATATGTAGACCTATTGTACCATAGAAAAATGGATCATTGACATTTTCATGGTCTTTTAGGTCTTTCTCTTGTGATGCTTGAATTATCTTGCTTTGATTTAATGGTGCAATGTAACTTATGCATTCACATTAGGTCCTAAATATTAAAATTATGATGTCTTGTGAAGGTGTTGTGAAGTTTTGTAACACATTTCTACACTTTTCTAGACTCTTCTCATTATAATTCACCTAAAAACCACCTTTTCATCATTTTTCAAGTCCTATTTTAAAGTGTTGTAAAGTATTGTAACAAGATTTCAAGCTTTTCTAGGCTTGTTATCACTATTTACACCTTTCTTATGCTTTATATGACCCCTTTATGCACTCATAAGACTTAATTAAGTGTATTTTTGAATGCAAACCCGACAAACAACATTAAATGCAAGATAATTCCCAACACCCACTTACAAGCCCAAGCTGGGACCCATTCACCATGGGTCGCGAATGAGTCCCTCTTGGCTCCAAATTCAAAATAATTCAAATTTTCGTTTAGGTTTTTATTCAAAAAGACCTTATGTCATCCTATTATGAGGTATAAGGGCATAAGTGTGTATAAATAAGTGTTTTTCTTCTCATTTCAACCCCCATTCCATCTAATTCATTCAAGCATTTACCAAGTTCACTCATTCACTAATTACATTCAAGCATCATTCAATCAAGCAAACATCAAGCATCTTGGAGCAGCCATTGATATATCTTCAAATTTCTTCAACAAGGTTGGTGATTTTAGGACATTTGCATGTTTTTTATTCAACTTTCCTTGTTCATTTCATTTCATTTCATTTCTTTATTAAGGGTTTGATTACCAAAGTGGGATTTGACCAAGGAAAATCCCTATACTCTAACCCTTAACCATTTTTCCCCTTTTGCATGTGTGTTTGTAGAATTTTGTATGCAGATTTTTCAAGCAATTAGGTGTTGAAAAGTGAACAAGAAGTCAACAAAGTGTTTCAAGTCAACTAAACCCTATTTCAAGCTTGGAGACAACCTACAGTCCATTTTCTACAGATTTGACTCTGTCAACTCAACAAGAAGACAAGTATAGATCTGGAGCTACAGAATTGATCGTGGATTTCACAAATTTTTGGAGGGGGATTGATTCGCCATCAGTGGTGAATGAGTCACACCTTAGGGCTAATTTTTTTGATTTTTTCAGAATCCAGTTCCTGACTATTGGAAAGCAGTTTCAAGTGTTTTTGTCAGTAGTAGGACTGATTCACCATCAATGGCAAATGATTCCCACTGGTGATTTACATTTATTTTTGCTAGCATTCAAAGCCTTCTAGATTCAACATTCAATTCCCAGGTGCATTCTATTCAGTCTTGTTCAACTCTATTTGCATTTATTCATGTTTTAGTTCATTCTTGCATATCTCACTGTGTTTTCAAACATTGCATTGATAATCATCAATTTCATTGCTTAGTTGCACTTAGATCATTCTATTTAGTCATAATTCCATCTTTCATTCCTTAGTTTGAGTGCACCACCTCAATTTTAGGGTTCTATCTCTCTCCTTTTAGGTGAAAGATCTAAGAGTGCAAGAGAAGTCCATAGCAACCCCCAAAAAATTGATAGTTCACCTAAAGATGGTGAATAAAAGGATCTATAGGTCCTCAGATCTATAGAGTTGAACAAAGAGATCCCGTAGGATGTAAGCACTTCACAGGTCCTCAAACTTGCGAAGGAGGTGCCCCCTAGGTACTCGGTCTTGAAGGAATCTAGACATAAGAGGCTTTGTAGAGTTTGATGGGGCCTTAGAGGTACTTGGTCCTACAAGGTTGACTGAAAAGAAACTTCATAGGTGCACCTGCAAAGCAACATGTTAATCTTTACACAAAACATGTTAGATATCAAAAAGAATCCACACAAGTAGACAAGCAAAAATTCATGCAGACAATCAACAACTAAAGGAAGAGCTTTCAAAGGGGTCTCTCAAGAACCCTTCAAAATAAAAGGGGTCCACTCAAGGGATGCTTAGTTTGAAAGTGATAACATTTTTTGAAAGGGGGTTGATTTATTTGACAAGGGTATGTGCATGATCATGATGGGCCAAAAAGTGGCGATATGATGGGTATTTGTAGGGTATGTGGCTGATGACTTTTTTTTTACCCAAAATTGATGAAACGACAAGGGTTTTAAAGGATATTCTTAGCTTTCCACCAATATAAATTATGCTTTATTTTGAATTTAATAAATAACTATTATTCATTTTCTATTTGAATTACTTACTAAAGTCCCTGATTGATTAGGTTGATTGAAACATCTATAGCTTTCAAATCGGTGTCGATTTTTAAATCCCAAACATGTGTCACATTCTATGCTCACATAATATAGGATTAAAAAGAAAATTGAATTTCATGAGGGTTTTGACCAAGTTAAGGTGGTCGATACACGAGTTTTATATTTATTAAATGTTGTAATAAAATCATAATTAATTATTTTCTTGGAAAAATTACAAAAATAATTCATCACATCTGGACATGAGTCCTCTACTTATATGTAAAATATTATTAAAAATTATTATCATTTTATTGTGGTTAGGGTGGTCAGACAGACACCTACTTCTTATTTTTTCCTTGAAATTTAAGTACTACTGCATTGAAATTTCAAAATTTCACCAAATAGTTTTTTTTCTTTTTTAAATAAACCTAGAAGTTTAGTAACTACATTCAATTTGATGCATATTCTATTCTTACATATTTTTGAAATAATATAGATAACTTATTCAAAATTTTATGTCAAGTTTCCTAACTTTGATTTTTCTGAATTTTTTGCCACTTAAGGGCCTGTTTTTTCCATGATGATCCCGCACATACCCACAATGATTCAAGCATCAAGGATTCCTTCTAAAAGATTCATTTCATCAAGGAATTCAAAAGAAAGAATATTGTTCCCTCACAAGGGCATGTACAGATTCTATCTTACGAATTCGAGATGAAAGAAAAATTTGTCCAGGGATCCAAGTTGAAGAATGTAATTTTTGAAAAATATTTTAAAAAATTAGAGATTTTCAAGAAAGGATTCATTGGCCACTGAATAAACCTTTTGAAAATTTAAATAGTATGAAAGCCCCCCTTAGGATGGTGCATGAACACAAAGGAACGTGACATCCTAAGGAGAGAAAATAAAGAATGGAGGTGATGTTGTGGCTCGCAGAACATAACGAGATGTAACTGTGGTAATGTTTCTGCACATGTGAGGGAAAACACATAAGCACCATGACATCAAAAAACAAGCAAGGAAGAGAGAAAGATAAAAGGAAGGATAAATCATGACATAATGAACAAGAGATAGGGGATCTAATATTTCAGGGTTAGAGCTACTCATAAATATCTAAATAAATAAGTATAATAATATATAAATGAATTGTCATCAACCCCCTACTATATTAGACCATGTGAAGAAAGGCACATGAAAACAAAATGAAAATAAAAAATTGGGTTAACATGGAAGGGAGGCCTAAATTCCCACAACACCTTTCATCGTCCCCAATTGTTGAAAATCAATACACGACAAAGAGAAGAATGATGTGACAAATAGAAGTAGTTTCAGGACACAAAAACACTCCCATATCCAAGCACCTATGAGGGTGACAAGGTTCATCTAGGAACATATAAAACAAGCACAAGGGAACACAATATACACACACACAATCTAATCTACATATAAAGAAGAGGCGCCCCTTAGTCCTCATCAACCAAGAGGTAATCATTCTCCCAATCTAGATCACTGTAAGGGGAGGGCGTTCGAGCCTGCAAGGGTGGAATATCAAGGGGGTACCCTCTGAACCTCCTGCAATAAGAGCCAAGGAAGAAGGCCACTCGAGTTCTCCACTTAGTCACTATGAGGTGAATATCAATGATCTCACAAAAATCACCGATAAGGCTGAGACATCATCAACATAGTTGAACATGCACTTTACAAGAGTTCCATGTGTCAACTCAATAGGTGATGGAGGCAATGCCCGAGATCCACTGCTAGGCTCACCAACAGATTCGAGAGCAGTGACAAAATTTGGAGACATTAGGGCTTCCTCTGTCACTAAGATGACAGAAGCCAATGCATAGCCACCCTCCAAAGAAGGTGCACCCTTCTTCCATTCCTCATTTCAAGAAAGGTCTTACTCTATCTTTCACTTCATCGGAGGATTCAAGATCCCCACAAATGAAGCAAAGGGTGAGGAGGAAGAGCAAAAAACCATGAAAGACACCACTGTGGTATTCGACATGTCCATGGGTTTTGGAGAAGGTAGGATGTCTGAAAGGGACATCAGAAGGGGAGGCTCAACTAGAGGAGCAATGAATACCTAGACCCTCTTTGGGTGACGATCGTTCATGCTCACAAGGGGAGCCAAAAGCAAGACTAAGGTGAAGGTAAATGAAGCAAAAAGAGTGGAAGAGTAAGACACGATAGAAGATGTTGAAGCGAGAGTTGTTGGCTCCTCTTCCTTCTTCTATAAGGTGGCCTACTTAGTTTCCAGAGCCTTCCTCTAACGCTTGCATTTGCATGCAAGGCAGTTTCTATGGCTCTGAGAGCTAGAGGTTGCGACCTAAGAAGGTACAAAAGACTCCTATTCAGCCATTGGAGTATCCATTGCAACCATTTCCAATAGAGGGAGGGACTCTTGGATGGGAATAGGAGGAAGAGATGGAGAAGATGATGCAACAATAGTGGGGGGAGCAGTTTTGAGCACCTCAAAGGTGGGCCTCTTCCTGTTCACCACCTTAGGGGTAGGATTAGTAGGAGGTCGCAAAGGCCAAGACATAAAATATGCTCCATGGGGACCCTTCCCCTTATCATACAAAATGGGCTAATGCACCATGGGTAAGATAGGAAGTTTGAATGCCAATAACTTAGGATTTTGCTAAGCAAGCACCATTGGACTCCCCAGAAAATGCATATGAGCTATGGCATCATAGCAAGGCGAGAGGAATAAATAGGTGGAATAGTGGAGGATGAGGAGGAAGAGCCCTGAGTGGACTTATCCTCCTCCCTCTTTTGAGTGGTAGAGGTAGCCTCACATTTTTCCATCATGTAAGCTTTATGCGAAATGGCATAGGGAGGAGGGTATCTCACCTTTAGCATTATACCCCCACTCTTGTACTTTACATAAGTTTGATACAATAGGTCCATCCTCAAAGGGAGTAGGCCAATAGGCACAGGACAAAAGTGACCAAGTGAGTAGTCCCCATGTGCAATCATTAGTTTATAACTGGTCTCATGGACTACATGCACATAACCCTCATGGGAAAACTTCAAGCACTTATGGATTATTGAGGGAATTGCATTCATGGAAACTAGCCAGGGAATGCCTAGTTTCACTTTGAATAGTTCAAACCCTGGGATGATATCAAAGAGTGCATTCAAAGTCCTAGGGCCAACCAGGACTGACAAGGTGATACAATCAATGGGAGGGATGGAAAGCCCATCATGTGTACATATAGTGTTTATAGACTCATCATATCCATCCCTATGTAAAAAATTTATCAACATGATCTCCTTTGTAATGACATTCACTCAGCATCTAGGGTCAATGAGAACACTAGTTACGGTATTCCCATTGATACATGTGGGGATGTACAAAGGGGATGGTTCTCTATTAGAGTTCATCAGAAAATCCTACGAGGTAAATGTTATAGTAGGAGATCCTCTCATAGGTTGTGTAGATGGGATTGGTAGATGTATGAAAGAAGCCATCTTTACGTACATTAGACAAGGGAAGGGTCTTTCAACACCACCAAATGGAACCAGAACGGTTCACGTCGGGTTCACCAAAATGTAGAGGGGGACTGAATGCTCAGGACCCCGGGTCACAGGAGGGTCTCAAACGATTAGTTGCTTTGATCTACCTCAATCTATATGGAAGGTTTAGGTAAGTTGTAAGACATCTAAGGTAGAGAAAGAAGAGCACTCTCAATAATGCTATCTTTCTACTAACCCAAAGGTTTCAAGGGGTTAAGAGAGTAGGTTTCTAGATTTTATACTATACCTTAGACAACTCTACTATATGATAGCAATGTGGAATAGGAAGAATAGTGTAGTGCACTAGTGTCTCACTAATGTGTTGGCATCCATATAGACAAAAAGTATGAAATAAAATCCAAATCCTTGGGTAATGAGATAACTACTTAACTAGTACAATTTAATGTAATAAAAAAAGTAGAAAATGATATAATAATAGAATAATTATAGAAATGTTTTAAAGTTCCAACTAGAATTTGATAAGAGTGAAAGGTGATGGAAATACAACTTACGAATTCATGGTCCAACCTCCCACAACCTCCAAATGAATCCAAAACCTACACATAGTAGAACGATAAAAATGTTGGGGATATTTTGGAGCTTGCTACAGTCAAACCCCCATTTTGGTGTTCCCACCTCCACAGACAACCATAATAGGCACAAGACAGAAAATGCAATAAATAATGTAATGGAAGCAATTCCAAGCAATGGAAACAACACTATGCTATGTAAATCAAATAGCAAAGCTAAGATGAATGGATACCACCTCCCAAGCAAGGTTCCCTCAAGCATGTGAAGGGAGATGCGATCTCGCAAGCATGAAGATGCAATCATCGCTGCAACAATGAGAGTAAAATAAAATAGAGTAACACTTTAGAGATTCAACAATGATGAGAGAAAAATGGAGTGTGTAGCAGCAAGTAGAGTGTAGAAGATCAAGAAGAGTGTGTCAAGGATGTAAAGGATGGATCGAATGAATGAATGAATGTTTTGAAGTGAATAGCAGCCCAAAAGAGTCATTCAAGGTCAATTAAGGGTGTAGGGACATTACTCTTTGTCACCAATGGAAAAGTGTAACATCTCTATAGATTCTAGAGGAGGGAATCCTATCAGGACATCAACATGTTGTGTAGACATTTTCATGTTGTGCTAGCATCCCTAACAAAAATTCCCCCACTGACACTTCAGATAGCTGCCAAGTGGGTGGAGAGTGAGTGGATGAAGTGGAAATGCATTGTTAGATTTAATTTTTCTAAGGTGAAGGTTGCAAATGGGGAATTTGCGAGGGGTGCAAATTCACTCCATTACTTATAGTGATTTCATTTTTGAAGACAAACTCCTAGCTAAGTTATTTCCTAGATCCTTGAAAGATATCGCTTTAGAGTGGTTTTTCTCCTTATCGAATAATTTAGTTCATTCATTCAATGAACTTATTGATGCCTTTTACAACCACTTCCAAATTCATATGGGTCCCAAGATGACTTTAGCTAACTTGATGAAATGTAAAGAAAAGGATGATGAGAAATTCATTGATTTTATAGCACGATATCAAATGCTTTATTCATAAATAAACATTAATATTCCTAATACCGACCTTCAAAGAATGTTTATCTCCAATTTTCAAGAAAAAATTCAAATTAAACTTGAGATGATGAGATTTCCCTCCTTCACATAGTTATGCACCGCTCTTCATGATTACTAGAATTCGATTAGTAGTCGTGACATGAAAAATCTGGCATACAACAAATTCATCGCCAACAATTCATCAATGGAAAATTCACTACAAACAATTCATTGTGGGAAAATTCACTGCCATGACAAATTCATTGCCAAGTAAAATTCACCACCAGCAATTCACCGTGGTGAAAAATTAACCAACATAAATATTTTTTAATATATGTTTCTATAACTTAGAAACTTTAAAAAAAAAATTGCCTCTGTTACAATTTATTTTTATGTTTATTTTGATATGAATGTTTTAACATGATAATATATTAAAAATTGATTTATTTTTGTATTAGGTTTGATTCATATAATTTCTATTCATCTCAATAATAATTAATGATTTATTAAGATACCAATTATTAGATTATATAGTTCTCATATGTATAATGATTATAAATGATTGATAATTTTTTTTTTTATTATTATCATAAATCAATTATAGATGACTGATAAAATAAAATATATTGAAAAATATTTTTATTTTTACTATCATAAATCAAATTCTCTAAAGTTGATGCAATTAATTTTTTATTATCATATATCAAATTATTCTTTTGAAAAAAAATCAAAATTTTCAAATATATATTAAAAAATATTAATGGCGGTTAATTTTCCACCTTGGTGAATTACTGGTGGTGAATTTTATTTGGCGATGTATTTTTCATGATAGTAAATTTTCCCACGGTGAATTGTTGGTGATGAATTTTCCATCGGTGAATTTTCCTAGAGCCGAAAAATCCTCCTAGCCATCCTGAAAAGTCTGAATCTGCACCTCAAAATATTTACCAACCTTTCAAGAAACATAATAGGGTATTTTTACAACTTAATTCCCCTCAACTAAATCAACAAGCTAATAACCAAGTGGCTACTATAAAGATGACAATTGTTTTTTTTCCTTTTGGGATAGGAATAGACAATTTACCCCTCTACCCAACACTCTTCATAATATCATGTTGTAGCTCTAGAAAAAGAATATGATTTCCTTACCTCCTGTCAGAGCTCCTGATCCTAATAAACCATTACCCTCAAATTATAGATCAAATTCTTATTACCATTTTTTCCAACAAAATGGACATGATACAGAACATTGTAAGCATCTTAAACATCTTGTGGAAGACCTCATTGATTCTACTCAAATTCAAATTGGAGGTGTGAATGATCGAGGTAATAAGTTTGTAGCTCCTCCTAATCAAAACTTGCAAATCTTTACCAATCCCATGTTGAAACACACTAGTTCAGTTGTCAAATCTAGTGAAACAAAGAATGATGTGATGAATGTTGACACAGATGACAAAAACACAAAAGATGACAATAAGAATGAAATGGAAAAAGTAGTGGTGTTTATTGAAGCTAAACCTCATAAGGGCCAAACCAAAATTCCCCTTGATATTGCTTTCTCACAAAATGACATTTAATCAAACATGCACCTGATGGTCCTCTTTACATAGTTGGGAGAATCAATGATAAACCTACTAATGGGATATTAATTGATCGCGCCTATTTGGAGAACATGATCACTGAAAAATTCCTATTTGTGCATGAACTTTATCAAGATACATATGTGAAACATAGAAAAATAGGGTGGGCCGAAAATGGATTGATGAACCACAAAGGACCTATTTTCTTAGTTTCATTCAAAATGCAAGCTATAGAGAACAAATCTAAAAACCAATAGAACTAACTATCAAAATACAAATTTTGAAAGGTGAGGATGATGTGTACCTATCACCAAAGATTCTTTTTTAGACCTCATTGAGGACTCATTTTCCCTCTGGTGAATGGTTCTTGGCTAGGGTTTCTAGAAATTTCTTTCTAGGTTTTGTTCTGCTCAGTTTGTACCTCTAGATTAAAGGTGTTCACTATTGAAAAGCCAAAAATAAAGTCTATAGATCAGTTTTTGTGATTTGACAACTTTTCTTGCAACTTTGCAACTTTCTTCATTTTTTCTCTTCAAAGGATCTTCAACCTAAAATTTGCAATCACACATCAAAGAGAGAAAAATGTTGTTTGATAGGTGAATGGGGTTTTTCCTTGGTCAAAACCTATTTTAGTAATTAAACCTTGAAATGAAATGAAATATGAAAGAAATAATGATGAAAGAACAACACTATGTAACAACTCACCAAACCTTATTTGAAACCTTGGATTACAAATCTTCAAACTAGCATGAAGTGGCCTCATTGAATGTAGATCTTGATCATGAAACTTGATGTGAAACAATGCATTTGATATGCTTAAATTGATCTTGAACACTACATCAACATATTAGCTCAAACAACATGAATGATGCAAGAAATCTTTGACATGATAATGAAATCTTTATTGCTGCAATAATCTTCTTCAAATCTTCCCTTGAATGCCTTAGAAATGCCCTTGAATGCTCTTGAAGTGCTCTTGTGAAAGTACTCTTGATTTCTTATGAAATTATAGGATCTTAGCTTGAAAATATAAGATGAACTTAGTTAAATAACCTTGTATTCGTTCTTGGCAGATCTATTCTGTATGGGGTCATCATAGTGTAGAAGTCATTCATTTAGTGAAAAAATTAAAATTTCCAGCTATGTTGATAAAATTGGACATCAAGAAAGCATATGATAGGGTAAATTAGAGGTTTTTGTTCAAAGTAATGGAGGCCTTTGGTTTTCACAAGGATTGGTTAGATTGGATATTCGGTTGGATAGCCAATCCAAGATACTCAGTGTTACTCAACGGGCCTCTTGAAGGTTTTTTCAATGCTTCTCGAGGCCTGAGGCAAGGAGATCCCCTCTCCCCTTTCCTATTTATAATTATGCTTGAGGCCTTGGGAAGATCCATTAGCAAATCCTGGAGCAATAGTCTGGTGGAAGGGTTTTAGGTCACTAGCCATCAACCCGAAATCACACACCAACAATTCGCAAATGACCTTGTTGTTCAATTCCAGCTAGGAGAGGGAAGCTAGAAACTTCAAGAATATTCTAGAGAAATATTTGTTGGCTTCAAGGCAGGAAGTCAATATAGCAAAATCATAAGTTTCTTCTTCAACACCACAACAATAAGGAAACAAAAATCCTTAGGATTTTGAGATACAGAAAGGGGTTCTTTTTGTGTAAATATTTGGGGCTTCCATTGGGAAAAGGCCTTTAGCTAGGGAATACATGGCTCCCTCAAATTGAGAAAGTCAAGAGTAAATTGGAGTCTTGGAACAGTCGTTGGCTTTCCCAGGTAGGCGGGCTTACTATGCTCAAATCTGTCATTACCACTCTCCTAGTCTATATGATCTCCTACTTCCTTTTATCTACTAGCACTAGTAGAAAAACAACAATAAATGAGTAAAAAAACTACTAAAAATTGGTCATGTGACCATTAGTAGTTTATTGCCAGTCATTTATAACATGACCAAATTCATGATTAAACCATGTTTAGTCATTTATTGGTTGTTTTGATTGATCAATTTGGCAGTATATTTATTCATTAATTTAGTCATTGATTTTTGGTAACTAGTCATTTGTTTAGTCATGACCTAATCATTTATTTAGTCATGGTAGTTGTTTATTTATGCATGGTAATCATTTATTTAGTCATGGTAGTCATTTATTTAGTCATTGTAGTCATTTATTTTAGTCATGGTAGAAATTTATTTAGTCATGGTAGTCATTTATTTTAGTCATGGTAATCATTTATTTAGTCATTGTAGTCATTTATTTAGTCATTGTAGTCATTTATTTTAGTCATGGTAGTCATTTATTTAGTCATAGTTTGGTCATTTATTTGGCTGAATCACTAATTCAAGTTACAAATCAAATCTAACTTAATTAATCCTCACAAATTTATGCATATAAAGTTTAAGTATCATAGATATTCAAATGTTTTTTCTTGTATTGGGTTAACATGAAAAAAAAAAAGAATATACAATTAGAAAACAATTGCATAACCAAAGGAATTACAAAAAACATACAACTACATAACCAAAGGAATAAAAAACAACATAAAGCTACATAAATAAATATCCAAGAAATCCACCTATACTCTATTGTACATAGCATAACAGAGCATAAAGAAAAAAACTGGAAAACAAAGCAACAGTTGAAAACCATAAACTGCCCACAATAGAACTCAACCTATAAGTTGTTTTAAATCTATTGTAAAACATCCTTCACTACACACTCTTGGTTGCTATGGAAGAAAAATCCAAGATACAATACAAATGCTACAAACATTTAAGGGAGAAAATACATGAAAATATATAGTAAATGTAGTTATATTATTTATGGTGCATCTATCACTCGATTCAGAGCAGCCCTACCCTCCCATTCCAGCCACACAACCCTTCAGAGAAGATTGGAAGGATTTGAATGAGAAGGATGGGAACTTCCTATCTAGAGATCTCACTGGTCGTGGTCGGATGGAAGTACAGAGGCAATGCTCACCTCTCCAATTTAACGAGCTACAACCTCAAAATAAGATTTTGGCGAGGGTTTTAGAGTATTTTAATTAAAATGAAAATATGGCCAAGATCCGATAATGAGAACATTTATGTTTTTACATTATGGAATCCTTTACTTATTTGTTTTTACCTGATCTTGAAGGGCCAAGAATTTAGAAAACAAAGAAATGACAAGATACAGTTTCAATGGTTCTATGAGATTTCCCCATTATAGATGCTTAAATCGTTAATGATGTAAAAAAAGAATTGAATTTACTTCCATGCCACTTCACATTAGAAACACTTCCTTCATAGAAACTCAAAACCCTTAGAAATCATAGAGCACCCAAATTGATTGACTTAGGGCCTACATTAGATATTAACTAGGAAGATCAATATAAGCATTCAAACAATGCATGTTCTATCAAATATAATGAAATAAAACTTGCAAGCCAGAAAGAGTAGATCCATATGTTGAAGAAGCCATAGCTTGATTTTAGAAATAGAGCAAAAAATCAAAGGCAACAAGAGTTCCACGGCTTTGCAAATAGATAAACAGAAGTATACAAATGCAAATGAATAAATAAATTAGGCTCAACAATTATGCATATACGTTAAACGGGCAGTCGAAGCCACCCTCCTACAAGAGGTGTCAAAAATGCATTTTTATCATTGTCGCCCATTCTCATGAAAAATCAAATTCCTGTTTCCAAAACCATAAGTTAAAAACATCCCCTCTCCTAAATGAATCCAAATGATTTAGTGTGTTACTCTTCCTTTATTTACATATCAATCTGCTATTTTTTGTTGCTTTCTCCACCGCTATTGGTTTCAGCTCCTCCAAACTCTTCCTCACTGGTATTCACCTTTCACCTCTCCAATTTGGCGAGTTGCAACTTGAAAATAAGGTTTCAATGAGGGTTTTAGATTATGTTTACTAAAATGAAAATATAGCCAAGATACCTATGTTTTGTGTTGTTTCTTGTTGCTTTCCCCGCTGCTATTGGTTTCGGCTCCTCCAAACTCTTCCTCGCTGGTATTCAACTTTCACTTCTCTAATTCGGTGAGTTGCATCTTGAAAATAAGGTTTTGACGAGGGTTTTAGAGTATGTTTATTAAAATGAAAATTTTCCTACCCTAATTTTCCTGCCCTAAATTGCTCACTAAAAAAGATTTTAAAATGGAATTCAAAGTAAATAAATTACAATACATATTATTAAATATATTATAATATTAATAATATAATATTTATATTATATTGTAATATTATATTATAATATAATAATAATATAATAATAATATATATTATATTATATAATATCATATTATATTATAATATAATATATTGTATTGTAATATAATATAGTGTATTGTAATATAATATAGTGTATTCTAATATAATATATTGTATTGTAATATAATATATTATAATACAATCCACTTCCTCAATTCAAAATATAGTTTTTAATTATCCACTTTGATATCATATTTAATATCATACTGTCTAATTTTTTATTTGTGTGACTAATTATTTAGTTGTGTTTTTTACCCAACGATCAAATTAGTCACTTATGATGATCAAATTAGTCATTTATAGTTGTGTTGCAAAAAATGAGAAAAAATTTAGTCACTTAGTCATTTATTTTCCAAATTCTACTAGTGTGGTGTGAATAAAGCTCTAAATCAGGAGATGAAACCCTTTTTTGGTAGGGAAATTATGAGCAACGCAATTTTTCCCTGGTTAAATGGAAAAAAGTATGTGAAAAGAAGGAGGTTGATGGGACCGGGATGCAATATTTACTCCTTCAAAACAAAGCAGTGGGGGCCAAACTGGTTTAGGTGATTTATTAAAAAGGGACCTAAAGTGGATTAAGATTCTGAGTGCAAAATATCTAGATGACGATCCTCACGACATCTTTACAATGTGTTCTCTATCGAGGGGCTCAAGGATCTGGAATTTTTTAAGGAGTTGCAAGGAGCTAATTTCAGACCATTTGACTTGGGAGGTGGTGGACATGAGATCGACCCTTTTCTGGGAAGATTCATGGGGTGGATATCAAAAGTTGGAGGATATTGTTGACCTGGAGGAAGTTAAAAGAACCACAAAGTAGGCATGGCGAGATAGGGTAAGAGATTACTTGTGGTTTTTTATCTTCATGGTCTTCCCACTTATCAATGGAGGAGCCTACAAAACTTGGGGCTCAATGCCAGATTGGTGGAATTTTTTGAAGCACTGCTAAAGAATTGTAACATCAACATCAGGCATGGTTTAAATTGCCTTAGGTGGAATGCTTTGCTAGATAGTGAATGTAGACATCGAAAATATACTGATTGACATCATGCATCTGATCCTGACTTACTAACATCGTTTCTTCCTAAATCATCCCTCGGTCTAACCATTTAATCAAATTCCCCTATCTGATTAAATTCATCACTATTCGTCTCTTAATTAAATAAATCATTTTGTCTAATTAAGTCACTTTCTCTTGTTAATTAAATCAATCCATCTAATCTAATTATCCCTATTTAATTAAATAATCAATTTATTTGATTAAATCTCTAAAGTCTATCCATTAAATTAAATAAATTAAAACCTTATTTGATTTAATCTAACACCATCCTCTGATTAAATAAATCAAATCTATTATTTAATTAGCCTCTTATCATATTCCTCTCTTATCTGATTTAAATAAATCCATAAATTTGAGTCAAATAAGTCACATCATCTAATCTACTGTTAAATTAATTAACCCTTGATTAATTTAACCTCATCTCATGTCACATCCTCTAGATAATGCAAGTTGCACATGAAAAGATTTAATTCATTTATTAAATCCCTATTTTCCCTCACATGGCATCTTATGGAATATTCTCAATTTGAATTCAAAAATTCCAAGTCAACATGTACATCCAACAAGGCATTTAAGATCTCTTACATGTCCTTTGCCTTGAGCCAAGTGGCATTTATTGCATTTTCCTTCCCTCTCACATGTCATTTCAACAAATTTGAATTTCAAATATTGGCATTTATTGGCACAAACCCCAAATCTTGCACAACCATCATCCATTCATAGCTTGACAAGTGGCATCATATCCTTGGATGAAAGTTAGTCCCACATTGCTCAAATTTGGGCTTTCATCCATCTTGAAATCCTATAAATGAAGAGCTCCTCTCCTCATTTCATCATCCACAATTTGAGTAAAGTTACCATGCTCAAATATCTATCAAGTTTCACACCATTGAGTTCATAGCTAGGTTCTTTGCAGATTTGGCTTGGAGTCTTCATCATTCATCATCAAAAGTGGATCAAAGTTCATCATCAAGTCTACATATCGAAGCTTGCAATCATAGGAATTGGGAAAGGGCCAAATTTCCACATCAAATTGGCACCAATTCCCCCATGGGATCAAGAGTTTTCTATTTAAATTAGGATTTCATCTTTGGTTTATCTCTTGTATTGTGTTCTTGCATATTTTCATTCCTAGTTTGAATTGTAAATGGATTCCATGGGGAATCCTTGTTTATACTTGCAATATCTAACTTAGGGTGTTTAATCTCTTTGTTTTGCAGGTACATAGATTTGGGGTTCACATTTTGGCACTAGAAGGAGGGCTAGACATCATAAATTCTAACATTTCCTCAAAATTTCCGTTTTCTTGACACATAGGAAATTTCGATGTGGGCTCTCAGATGCTATTTTAGCACCAGCGAGCTCATGGTCGCTATATAGCACTACGCAAACATAAACTCCGCCGCTGGACTCATCCCGCCAAGAAATTTCAAATTTGAAATTGCGCCACTGGGCTCGCTGATCTGCAGAAGTTTTGAAAAATTCTCAAACTCCGACACTTTCAAAAATTGCGACGCTGGGTAAAAAGGGTGACGCTATTGTGCTCTCTGTCCCGACACAGAGCACCGCTGAGTGGTAAAGCGGCGCTGTAAGAGCGACGGTGAGAGGAAAAAATAGCAACACCTTCATGAATTGTGACACTGGAAGATAGTAAAAAGGGGAAAATTAAATTTTTAGCACATGCTTATTTATGATTGCTTCTTCCTCTGTTTTCTGCTTTTCAATTTCTGTGTTTTTCCAAATTTTAACTATTTGTCTTCTTTGTAGGTTGGAAGCCAAAAGCAAAGGAAGGAGAAGCATGGAGATGATATTTTGTCTAGTCAAAGTGTTTTTTAACACTTAAGTGTTTGTTTAACACTTCCTTAGGAATTTGTCATCTTTTTCATTCTTTAGAACACTAGCTTTCATTTGGGTTTAAAAAGGATTCTTTTTGTTTATTTCTTGTAAACGGATTTAAAAAGAATCTTAGGATCTACAACTTACTATATTTTGTTTATGGATTAAACAATTGAACAAATGTCTTTCACTTGTGATTTGGTGCTCTAAAATGAACTCACATATTACTTTGAGGGTTTAAAAAGAACAAGTGTACTTGTGTTTTTCGTGAGGGCTTACTTAGACTAAAGCCATTGGAAAAGGACGTATGCGCTTCTCTCACGCTTTATAGCGATCTTGAGAATCAAAAGGTCTTTTCCATGACTTTGGGTTAAGACAAAGCAATCACCTCCACACTTAGATTTGGGCTTAAAATTGAACAAACTATTGTGCGAGTGTGAGTGGGGGCATTTTCGTGTACATTCTCTCTCTTTGTTGCTATCAAAGATTGATCGAGTTATGGAT
>VDFB02319891.1:0-29244 GCA_007258455.2 Sequoia sempervirens
ACTTGAATGACTTATTATTGGGTGGTCTCAAGGATCACATTCAACATGAGGTACGCATGTTTAGCCCTAGTTCCATAAATGAGCCTTTTATCTTAGCACGTAGGGTAGAGGAGAAATATTTGATTCCTAAGAAGCAAGGGGCTAATGTGACAAGAGAGAAAGCATATTCAACACAACCTACTAAGTTGACTCCACAACAAATTGAGGAGAAAAGAGCAAAAGGCTTGTGTTTCAATTATGATAGCAAATACAATGAGGACATAAATGTAGTGAAAAAGAAATTGTTTTATATCAAGGTCCCAAATGAGGAAGAAGCAGGAGGAAACCCCATACTAGAAGATGAGAAAGGAAGTCAAATAAGGAATCAAGCATGATTTCAACCAATTATTTCTTGTCATGCACCTTAGGTTTCAAAGGTTCACAAACTCTCAAGGTGGTGGGGTTCCTAAAGAAGCAGTATAGTAATAAAGGTTGATCGAATTCAGTAGTACCTTGTCAATTTCATCAACAAAAGTTAGCTACTCATCTAAATTGTTTTATATATCTAGCTCCAAAGTTTTAGGTTTTGATTGCAGATGGTGGTACAGTTAGATGTTTAGGGAAGTTTCATAGCATTAAATTATCCATGGGAGATTATCAACTTGATACCCCAATGTATGCTATATCCATGGGTGCAACAGATATTGTTTTGGGAGTACAATGGCTTACTACATTAGGAACAATTGAGATGAACTTCCAAGAACTATTCATGAGATTTCAATTAGAAGGAAGGGTAGTAGAGCTAAGGGGGCTGAAGGAAAAATCCCCACAAATGGTAAGCTCTCATCAAATGCAAAAGTTTCTTAAGAAAGGAGTGGATGGATTTAGGTCTAACTATGTTCATTAGAAGTCTCTCACCCATACTCCTCATCCAGATTTTGGTAAGCTATAAATTGATAGTCACTGGGCCTATCTTGGAGATATGCCTAAAGGAATTCCTCCTAAGAGGGATCATGATCATGCCATACATTTACTTCTAGGGAGCCAACCACCAAACATCAGGCCTTACAGGTATCCACACATACAAAAGAGTGAGATAGAAAAAATTGTTGAGGAGATGCTAGAGGCAGGAATTATTAGGCATAGCCAAAGTGCTTACTCCTCGCCCATGGTGATGGTACATAAGAAGGATGATGCTTGGCACATGTGTCCAGATTATAGAGTGCCCAACATGTACACCATTAAAGATAAGTTTCCAATTCCAATCATTGATGATTTGCTAGATGAATTAAATGGAGCTATGTTTTTTACCAAGTTAGATCTTAGATCTGGTTATCACCAAATTCGGATTAAGGAGGAGGATATTTGTAAGACAGCATTTCGGACTCATGAGGGTCATTATGAATTTTTGGTGATGCCATTTGGTCTTACCAATGCACCATCTACATTCCAAAGTTTGATGAATTCCATTTTTAAGAAGTTCTTGAGAAAGTTTGTATTAGTATTCTTTGATGATATATTGATTTATAAAAAGACTTGGGAAGAACATTTGCAACATGTGGACCAAGCATTACAAATACTTGAAGATCATAAACTCTATGCTAAGCCATCCAAGTGTGTTTTTGGTCTTACAGAGGTGGAGTATTTGGGACACATAGTTTCACATGAAGGAGTAAAGGTGGACCCCAACAAAATTAAGGCTATCATGGAATGGCCTATTCCAAAAACCATTAAGAAACTCGAGGATTCTTGGATTGATAGGGTACTATAGAAGATTTGTGAAGAATTATGGTAGTATAGCAAAGACTCTCACCACTCTATTGAAGAAGGCTGATTCTTTCATCGAATGAGTCTCATCACAAGATTTGGTAGAGATCAAGGAGGCCATGTGTTCAACTCCAAGACTTGCCACTCTTGGACTTCACCAAGGAATTCATTGTGGAACGTGATGCTTCGAAATGGGATAGGAGCAGTGCTTATGCAAGAAGGTCGACCAATTGCTTTTGAGAGTCGCCAATTAAAAGGTAAGAATCTACTAAAACCTATTTATGAGAAGGAAATGCTAGCAATACTCCATGCAGTGAAACAATGGCGGCCTTATCTATTGGGTAGACATTTCAAGGTTAAGATAGATCATGATAGCCTAAAATATTTTTTGGAACAACGACTATCTTCTCAAGAGCAACAAAAATGGGTCACTAAGATGTTAGGATATGACTTTTGAGATTGTATATATAAGAAAGGGAAAGAAAATATTGTAGCGTGACGACTTTCAAGGAAGGATGAGAAAGATGAAGCCTTTATTGTGTGCCCTTTCAATATTACAAGCAAATTGGGTGGAGGAAGCCAAAGTAGAGTGGCAAAATGATGTTGTGACAAGTAATCTCATCAAGCAATTAAAAAGTGATCCTAGTAGTTCAGATAAGTTTTGTTGGAAGGGAGATACTCTTTGGTATAAAGAGCGCTTGTATCTCCAAGTAAAGAATTCCAACCTTAAAATCAAGACTCGCACAGAGTTGCATGGAGTCTCCAAAGGTGGTCATTCGTGATTTTTGAAGACATATCATCGAAATAAGCAAGATTTCTTTGGGAAGGGCTAAAGGGTGATGTTCAAAAATTCAGGCTGAATGTTTGGTGTGTCAAAGGCATAAAGGGGAGACACTACACCGTGTCTCTGGGTAACCCTTATCTATTCTAGCCAAGCTATTGGGGAAGAGATATCCATGGACTTCATCACGTATTTCCCAAATCTAAAGGTCATAATGTCATCATGGTGGTAGTTGATCAGCTCACTAAATATGCACATTTCATTGCACTAGCACATCCTTTTACAACAAGTACAGTGGCTAAAGCTTTTTTTGAGAATATCCAAAAGCCATTATACACCTAAAGTTATTGTTAGTGATCGTGATCCTATCTTCACTAGTCACTTTTGGAAAGATTTATTCTCATGTTTGGGTACTCAATTGGCTCTTAGCTCTTCATACAACCCTCAATCAGATGGGCAAACAGAGGTTGTTAATAAGTGTTTGGAAGGATATCTACGTTGTTTCACTTCAGAGAAACAATCCCAATGGGTAGATTGGCTACCACTTGCGGAATGGTGGTATAACACTTCTTTTCATAGCTCATCAAAAATGTCTCCATTTTTGGCACTTTATGGTATCATCCTCCTTCCATCACATCATCAATTAAGGTGTCCCCAAGAGTTCAGGCAGTAGAAGACCACTTGCTTCATCAACAACAAGTACTTTCGGACTCAAGGAGAATTTAGCCATGGCACAAAATCGAATGAAACAAAGGCAGCACTAACATCGTGAGTGAAAGAAGTTTTAGTTGGGGATTGGGTCTTCCTTGCATTGCAGCCTTATAAGCAAATTCACTAAAGCAGCAAAGAAAGAATAATAAGTTGTCACCAAAGTATTATGGTCCATACCAAATCATGTAGAGATCGGTAGTGTTTCCTACAAGCTTGAGTTGCCACCAACAACAAAGATACATCCAGCTTTTCATGTTTCCTGTTTGAAGAAGGTAATTGGGCATAATATTCCCACTCAAACAACACTTCCTGAGCTAGATGAAGAAGGGAGAATCATTTGAGAACCAGAATGCATTAGTCAAACACGCACAAAGAAGCCGAGGAATAGAACTATCACTGAGTATCTCATCCAATGGAAGAATTTACAGTTGAAGATGCCACATGGGAAGATGAGGAGTTCATTCAAAAGTTTCCAAACTTGATTAGCATTGAGGACAATGCTTCTTTGAAGAAGGGGGGCATGCTACACCCTTAATATTATTGTACATCGGGTTATGAATAGTCGGCTTGTGGCTATATTAACTCTCTATTAAGTCATATTATCATTAGTATATTGTTATTTAGTTGTTTAGGTCGGCCTAAGTCTTATATAGGTGTGTCTAAGTCGGCCTTGGTGATATCCTTGGCATAAATAGGTATATATAGGAGGTTGTGAGTCTTATTTCATCATCAAGTTGTGAAGTGTGTTCTCATTAGAGATATTTGGAGGTTTTCCCCCTCGAAGTGGCTTGTTATTCTCAGTTATTATCAAGTATTTGCAGCATATTTCATATCATATTCTTCCATTGTGCAAGTTATTTCATAACATTGACTCTGTTTCCATCAAGCTGCATCACTCCTCTTTTTAAGGGTTCATAACTGAGTCCTAAGACCTCAACTATTTGTTTAGGCATAACAGTGGTGCTAGCTCTGGAATCAATCATGGCATTGTGTAATAATTTCTCCCTATAATGAGAGTTAAGAAGAAGGGTTGAGGCTTTGGCTTATCTCTTACTTCAATAGGGGCTTCTGTTGTGTTGTTTGTAAGAACTTTGGAAAAAAAAATTGATCAACAACCTTTGCTTTGGGAAATTGCTCCATTGATATCGCACTTACATCTTCCTAGAGAGCCTTCTGTAGTAGTGTTTTATGTTCTGGGATGGCTAGAATATCCCATAGAGACACATTAGCGGATGATTTCTTCAATTGTTCCACCACGTTGAAAGGTGGTAGATTCAGAGGTTTCTACTCCTTTGCTCTTGTTATAATAATTTCCTTCTATGGTCGACATTGTGGCATCACTACCAAGGTACTATGTATCTAGTCAGGGGTACCCTTAGGTTGTCGATTAACTAGTTGCAGGACAACTGGTTCGCCCGTAAATCTCCTCTTTGAGCGAGTGTTGTAGTCAGATTGTACTTGCGGCGTTTTAGATGTAGATGTATCATTGGAAAACATCACTTCTTCTTCCTTCCTTCACAGAAAGCTTACACAGAGAGGACACGTAGCAAAATTTTTTATTGTAGACACTGCTTGTGGGGCCCACTAAATCCTTATGCAGATGGGAGCTACATGGCATGCAAATGGGTGGAGTTGATAGAAGAGTAGGAGAAGATGATCAAAATCACAAGCGACGATGACACGTGGAAGCATTTTGGGAGCTGATAGAAGAGCACAAAGAAAATTTCCTCAGAGTGTGATGAGCAAACACGTGGTAGAAGTTGTAGTGACAACCAAAAAGGGGGCCAATGAAAATTGTTGAAGGCATGGGATGACACAGCCAAAAATAAAACCCAAAGGGAGCATGTGAATTTTGAATTCACACCTACAACAATTTTTCCCTCTCTTTGCATGTGATTTGCAAGTTTGGGCTACAGATTTATCTAAGAGAAAAATTGGAAAAGTTTTCATCAAATTATCAAAGTGATTCAAAGTTTTCAAAGTCCTAGGAGAAGCTTGGAGAAGACCTACAGATTGAATTCTGCAGTTTCAAACCTGGATCTAAATTAGGAGCAGAGAAGCAGACTAAGGGCTACAATTTCCACTTTTGAGATTCCAGAAATCCAGAAGTGGACTAATTCACCATTAGTGGTGAATGAGTCCCACTACCCAGACCTAAACAAAAATTTTGCAGATTTGAGTACCCTTTTGTCCAAAACCTGTTTCAGCACAGTCTTCCCAAAGCAAGACTAATTCACTCAGCTTGGTGTATGAGTCCCAATTGGCATCAACAGTGAATTCTTTAGGATTCCAGAGATCCTTTCCATCCCTCTCTAGTCTCCAGGTGCATACTTTCAATTTCATAAGTTTCTGTTACATCCTACTTGCATTTCTAAGTCTTTCCACATATCACATTGTGTTTTCAAACATCTTGCATTTCCCAAGTTTATACTTGGTGGTGAACCCATTTCTTGTTTTCATTCATCTCCAAGGATATATTATAGTCAGATCTCTCATATCCTTCATTGGGTTGAGGTCTCTAAGATATTCTTGAATGTGAGCATTGTGAAATTGGACCCCTCTTCCTTCATTCCCCTTTTGTATGAACAAGAAAGTTGTGTATTCCATTTCCATTGTCAACAATATTTAGAAGACCTAGAAATTTCATAGGAAATTTAGTAAATTTTAGGACCTCAAATGACATGGATGAATTGTGAAAATGAACATGATCAGTAGCTAGGCTAGCACCTATTAGTATAGTGTTATCATCTTGCATATACATATATATAAAACATATATATAAATTTAAATATCAATTTAATTTGATTTTAAGTTTTAAAATAATAGTACATCTAGTGAATTTTTGAAGTATGTAAATTTCAAACTTAAATAACTTTTGAAAAAACACACCAGAAATGGCTCATGCATAACAACTGATGATGGAGGAGCACTGGCCACACCTTGTGGTTGGTCGGTCATGGATATCACATGATCTCCCTGCATAGATACAATATTGTTTCACACATGTGTACAATTGAATTAAATTATATGGATAAAATTAAAATATATAAATATAAGAAATTAAATGATGCAACTTTAAATTAAAACTATCTACAGATATGCAATTTTCTAGAGTCAAAATATATTGGTTTACTTGAGTGTAAGGTGTGTCAACAAGTATAGTTGTTGACATAAAATAAATATGATTTAATTGAGATGACATCCTAAAGTCATACATTTACACCAAACACTTCAAATTAACACACACACACACATATTTACATATATATATAAAATTTAATGTTATTAAACATGAATTTTGTTACATGTACATGTTACACATTTCAAAATAAATTAAAATTTTGATACATGTTACATCTTAAGGGAGTTAATATTTGAAGGAATATTTAGAGAAGTGTGCATGTAAGAATATTGCTTGTATCTCCATCCCATGATTTAGTTAGTCCATATTGTTAGGAAGATATTGTTAGATAATTGATGAGATGCAAGATACATATGTGTAAGAAAATATAAGGGGGTTCATCTTATAAAATTTAATAAGTTTATATCCATGGGCGCATATGCATGCTTATTTGTACTTTATATGAATGATATCTAATACGCTTGTTCTTGAATTCCATTAGGACATGGTAATAAAATACATATTTATTTATTTATTT
Source organism: Sequoia sempervirens (assembly GCA_007258455.2). NCBI lineage: Eukaryota > Viridiplantae > Streptophyta > Pinopsida > Cupressales > Cupressaceae > Sequoia > Sequoia sempervirens. The sequence continues at coordinate 6,898 of VDFB02319891.1, forward strand.
CTCTCTATTTTTTTTATGTTAAAGACCTCAAGAATCACCCTCCTAGGTTCTATAAATAGATTGAAGAAAAGTACTTTCGAGGCTATTCATATGAATTGGTCCCAAATTGTCCTATCCTTGTTAATGTGTCCTCTATGCATAAGGTATTTTTTTCCCTTGTCTTAGTTTGAGTAATGGCTCTAATCAGAGTTCCTAAAATTTTGAGAGCCAACATTGAGTACTTATATGTTATCAAAGAGGTAATGCCTAAATGGGCCCACAATATTGAGTAGATATTTAAGGATATGTGGATTCAAATTGGGTAGGGGATGCCAACAATAGAAGGTCTATTAGTGACCGTGTTTATCAAATTTAGTGGTGCAATGAGTTGGATGAGTAACAAACATGTTACAGTTGCTTTATCCATTATAGAGGTACACTATATAACAAGTACAAGTGTTCTTGTAAATAGGCTATTTGGATTTTGATACTTTGTTTAAACATTGAGATAATTGAAAGGATAGTTAGAGTTTATTGTTATAGTCAAAGTTCCATTAGCTAGGAAAATAACTCAACCTTTCACATGCAGACGAAGTATTTTGATTTTTAGTATAATTATATTCATAACATTGTGGAGGATAGGAGAGTGTTTCTAGAGAACATTGATACTTTAGAAAATATTGTAGATTCTTTGACAAATCTAGTTAGTACAGGGTAATTTAGATAGTGTAGTGAATATATGGGACTCATGACCTTGAGTAGATAGGTCAAAAATTATTTTTGTTTCCCTTTACTCTTACAAGTATACTAAAACTAGGAGAATTTCGGGTTTAGGTATCCTATACCTTGCAACCTATTGTTCATTTCACTATTTAATTTGTATCTAGTTAGTGTTCCCTCATGGAAAAGGGTGTCCAATTTTGAGGTTGCATTCTTTCCTTGTGTAATGTAATATATGATGCATGCAAGAAGTTATAAGAGCATCTAATGTTATAGAGATGTGTAAGAAAATATCATGAAATTATAAGATACATAAGAGATCTTATGACAATTTAGTGATACACATAAGAGCATGTAAGGATGCAATTGCATTATTGGCCTTAAATTTTAACCAACTTATGATGCATGTTATACTATGTCATAGAACACCTTTGAATAGGAATGATGGAGCCAATATCCAATTCCCAAATTAGAAAGGTGGTTATAACAAATGCAAGAGAATATGCTAAAATAGCCTAAGACCATCCTTTGAAAAATGATGGTGGATTTTTTTCCATGGAATTTTGGTAAACTACTCTTAGCTTCTTTTTTAACTCCTTATATTTTTATGGTGCTTGAGATGGATGCTTATATAGTTGCATTGCAAGTAATATTATGTTACCAAAATATCTCTAGATCTATATATTGGTATAAAATATCCTATGAATGCTTGAGCTTGGAATTATATCATAATAGATGGTGTTATTTTGAATATAATTGGTTCTATATTTAGAGGTATGTTTTTTTCTTGAAATATTTTTTCTAGGGTATAAGATTGTGTAATATTCTTTATGTTCATCATTTTTGTATGGTTATGAATGTTTTCTATTTACACTACTATCCCCTTTTATTAATTAAGTTTCATCCATATTAATTTCAAATATGCAAATGTAGGGAGAAAATTGAATATCATTTGTAAAGTTTATAGTTACAAAATGGGGAATCATGATGCCATTTCCAATCTTTCCACCAAGGTTTATTGCACCTATCCCTAGTTTTGTGAAGCATTTATTTAAGAATAGAATAAAAAAATATTTGGAAGAATTCAAAATCTTGATTTAAGAGTTTAAATTTCATTTTGGCCTTAGGCCAATATAAAAAAATTATAGTGGTCTTTGAAAAAATATTTTGTGCAGCCTTACACTACTTTTGTGAAAAAATTTACTGAACAAACCCATGGATCTTTAGAAAGAGGTATATCCTAGCAAGCGATCACATGAGACCATCAAATGGACAATTAATTTTGATTGATAATCCATTATGAAAATCATCTCTTTCCTTCAAATCTATGCATTGATAACTTTGCAATCCATCCATACGCTTTTATTACAAACATGACCTATATTTGAATTTGTTCCTTCATAATGAGAATAGATTGAAAGCCTAGATTTCTCCATATTTTATGACCATGAGGAACAATAGAATAAATATTAATGAAAAACCAAGAATTTCTAGGCTTTATTCTACTTTAGGGATCTACTAACCTACTTAGCACACAAAGTTAATCTAGTGTTGAATTTCAATAAGGCTAAGATTTATTGAATCATGAGGGAAGCAACAAAACTCTGAGACAATTGTATGAAAAGATTTTTCCCAAATTAGATATCCATACAAATATATTAAAATATTATTAAGATTTATTTAGGATAATTTGTGGGAATCCAAAAAGAATAATAATACACATGGGTAGCCACTAAATCTTTATAACAAGCCTAAACTTGTCTTGTTAAAGAAATAATTTTGGTGATTCAAAGTTGATTTCTTCTCAACATGGGTAATGGAAACTTTCCATGGGTATGAGGGAAATATTTAAAATTATAAGGGATGATAATAAATCTAAAAACCTTTCCTTGATCAATCCATTGTCAACCATTTAATTGAGCCAATTAGGATAAGGTAGAGAGAATTTTTATAACATTAATTTTTCTACCATTGAATACTTGAACTAGAGTTTAAGAAAATGTATCCAAGCATTAAAGAGCCTATATGACATTATTCTCTTCTTCTAGAAGAATGAGAAATTAGTCATCTGCAAAGTGACCACTAATAGGTTGTTTGGGGATTAGGAAGACTAATATCGATTTTGAGAAATAACATTAATCAAAAGCTAGCCAATCCTTTTTAAGCCAACCCAAAGAGTGTAGGGGGAAAGAGGACATCCTTGTTGCATGGAATAAAATAGCCCAAAAATGGAGATATATTGGCCATTGGTAGTATTTCAAGTAGAATTATTGTCAAAGATAATTTGAATAGACCATAGGAACTTTAGACCAAACATAGTATTTGTAGCATAAAAATTATAAAAAACCATTCAATGTAGTCATATGCTTTTTAAAAATTAATTTCACCTGCCCCATTCAATTCCTTGCCATACAACAATGATATTACCAAGAATATAGCTAGATTCTATAAATTTAGATTATTCAAGATGGACAATGAGATGAAGAAAATTACTAAATTGAGAGAAAGGACCTTCATAATGATTTAGTAGGAGACATTAAGAAAATAAATTGACCTATAGCTATAGATATCCTCTTGATCTCTAGGTTTAGGTATAAATTTAATATTTCCTTTATTAATATATTACTTTAAATTTTGAATGATAAAATTCTAGTTATATTTTTAAATATTATCGTCAACCTATCTCATAAGGATTTCTAGAATTCACAAGAAAACCAATCATATCCTAGATATTTTTCATTTTCCATGGTGAATACTACCTCATGAAGGTCATCCTAGGTGAGAATTTATTAACATAGAGCATGCTAATATGTGGAGAGTTTACATGAAACCACATTAACAAAATGTTGAAGAGCATTATCTTGTGTAGGAGAAGAACCTGGGGTTTGTATAACTTATTCATAATGTCATAAAAATCATAGGTAATGGTAGACAATTCAATTAAAATTAGTTGGACTTCTTTGACCAACTTTTAATTGACAAAGAAGCATGACAAGATCTCAAGTATTACAATAATTCCTTAGAAACTTTGTCCCTAATTTTAAACTAGTGAAGGTAGGTTTTTTTGAGCTCCCTTAGTATAATGATTATCAATAATTTTCTTTTGTTGGTGGATTTTTGCCACATGCAATTGTAGAGAAGGAGAAAATGGTTGCTCTTCCAACTTAATGGTGGAACAATAGAGCTTTGAGGTGGTGGCTTCATATGAGTGGTAGTTAAAACATGTCAATTGGTGCCCATAAATTTATAAAAAGAAAGAGGTATGTTTGACAATATTATTCCACTATTCAATTAGCCAATTTAATGTTGAAGATGTGGCTCCAAATTCCAAACAAGTCAAATATGGGAGATACTTGACTAATGATTTAGTATAGAAGCATTGAGGAAGAATTGAGTTTTATTTGTCTTGGACATGTAAAACTACCATTCAATCAAAAGCTTTGATAGAAAGTGATCATAAAGGAAATTTTTGGCAAAGGCTCAATTGGTAAAAGAAAAGAAAGATTGAACTAACAACATGGATCTATAAAGATATTTGAGAATTCTTTTAGATCTAGAGTAGAGATTATTCCACATGTGCCAAAAATATTGATTGTGAGGGAAAATAGTATTATGATAAAATGGCCTAATTTATTGTACATGTAGTACCAAGCTTCCATCTCATGAGTTTTCCTACATATAGGGAGATTACCACATTTTTATTATGTCACTTCCACCATATTTAATTCTTCTCAAAAAACCCATGTTGTAGTAAGAAACTAGTTAGCAATCTAATGCCAAAAAATAGATTTGTCATCATAAGTGTAAGCATAAATATTAATAATATCGAAGAAGTGATTATTAATATTGAAAATGGCTCGTAAATCCTTTTTGGTGGCTTGCATCCCTATTCCACTAAGTGTGATTGTCATTTTGGAGAAATAAAAGTAAAGACACCACCACATCTTTATTCATGTTTGTTGCACAAAAAGTGGGTAGTTGGCCATTTTACATGATAAATTATAGAAATCAAAGCTAATGTTTTTACCTCCTACACATAAAGAATTCCTAGTTTTGTAAATCTTTGTTAAGTATACAATAGAATGTAACTTTTGATCTCAAGTTCTATTAAACCTCAAACATTCCATTAAAGAAAATTTATGAAACATGGGAAACCAAAGGTATATCATTGTTATCAAGCTCTTCAAGATTTTTATAGCTGTTTTATAACAACTCACTTTCCATCATGGGTTTATAACTTCCTTGCTAGAAAGTTGGTTTGAAATTCCTTCACTTATCTAGAACATAATCCATATCCTCCAAGCCTCAAATTGGCTATGAGAGTGCCTTGTAGTCACTTGAGGAGAGGAAGAAGGAACATTGGGAAAAAGAAAAATTCTAGTAAATTGAGGTTTACTCACCTCGTTGGAGGATTCCTCAATGTGGGGAGATAATGAAGCCCTTTTCCTTGTTAAAAGGATTTAAAATTAAAGGACCATTATTTATTTGTTGTGACCTAACATTAGACGATGGGCCTTTCATCTCGTTGGTTTAATTTTTCTTGTGGCTTCCCATTATAGTTCATCCTTCTTTAGTTTTTGTAGAGGTATGCTACTAGCAAGTTTAGTGGCAGGCTTGGCTCTTAACATTATTGAGGGACAATAGTTGATTTTGTGTTAAGAGGATTGACACTTTTAACACATGCTTGATAAATTGATACAAATAACTCTTTAGGTATGAAATAGTTAGTGAATCTAAACATCAATAGATCTTTGAGGTCTTTAGAAAGATTGACCTCAATACAATCATGTTTTTGAGGATGAGCAAAAAGCCTTATTCAATTAAAGCATAGATAATATTACGTAAGGAGGCAACTAAATTATTGGGACCTAGAGAGCTATTTTTTTAGAGCCAACAACATCTCAAGTCTAGAGAGTCAAAACCAATAAAAAGCTATAAACATACCAAGGACCATGCTTGGGAATGGAATCTACCTGATTTTCTTCCACAAAGTGGAAAAGAAATATCCTCTTATGAGGTTTTGATAACATTTAGTTAGACTCCTTGAGAGACCCAAAGTTTGTTGACCCACTTATGGACCATACTTTTGGATGGGATACACCAAAAAAATAACCAGTCAAAGTAGAATTTTTAAACCATTTGTAGGCATTATCAAATTTAAGAAAATATAAAATCACTTGAGATGGGGTTTCTAAAGACTTGCCTCATGAAACACCTTTGGTACGAATTTTCAAGGTTTCTTTGGAAGATGAGTCATTTTGTTGTGTATCCAAACTAGCAAAACCAACATCAATCACTAGATTATTAAGATTTGAAGACATTTATAGACAAGAAAACTATATAGAAACAAAAAAATTAAAAAGATCTATGATAAATATGAAATAAATATATGAACTCTAGCTAAAGAAAAACAGTATAATACAAACTAACTATGAACAAAATTAAGCACACAATTGTGACAAATCCAAACAAATAGAAACCAAACAAAATTCAAACCTTAACAAAATCTTTGAAAAGCTTTATCATTTTATCTATGAACAGTTTAAATTTACTCCTCACAAGTATAAGATTACTAATTTAAATAATTGGTTAGTGAAGCATTCACACCACAAAAACAAAACAAAAATATATAATATTTTTTCTTACTTTGCTTCAATATATAAAATTAAACCAAAAAAAAAAGAAAAGAAGAAAAGAAAAGAAAGAAAGACTTATAAGCTGAATTGAGTTCCATGATGTTCAGAAAACAACTATTTTATAAAGTAGCGATCATTACTATTTACAAAGGGGGGCCACTAGATCGCTGTAACAAGAAAACCATGTCCCAATACCAAATCTATATAGCTCAATCAACTAGTGTAGCACTCTGGATTTGGCAATATGTTTGCACTTAGTGTTCAGAAGATGACATTTTCTCTTCTTCCTCAGCAACCAGTTGAGCAGGAAAGAGAAATGCACTTATTGCACAGTTGCGCTTATCTTGGAGAGAGCCCCTCACTGGCAGCCCATATTCCTGCAGCAATAGCTCTACTCTCCATTCTGGCATCACTTCATAGTCAGCCTTCTTAAATCTAGGATAATGTAAAGGCATTCCATTGAAAACTGGAAAGGGTGACTCCTTAAGCTTTTCTCTGAATCTTTTGATATCTTCTTCACTCTCAGATGGGCAGTGGCACCATATTTTCCACGCAGACAATGGGTTCTGCTGCTCCTTGCTCTTCTTCATAACCATCTGAAACCTTATCTTGGGGTGAAAAGGATACTGATTGGATTCCATTCCCATTGACTGTAAAGGGTGGTACAAGGTGCAACCCATTACAGTTGGGCTTGTGAATTTGATACTGCAAATGTCCACCATCTTCAGATTTTCTTCACTTGCTGATACCCAATGATCAGAATATCTTCACTTGCTGATACCCAATGATCTGAATTTATTCACTTTCTGATACCCAATGATCAGAAATGAAAGGTGGTCAAGCAGAGTGAGAGTGAGAGTTATGACATAATAAAATATACTTGTACTGGACAGTTTTAGTCTCAAAGGCAAAAATCTGCATCCTTGGCCACAAATATCCCACCTAGGTATATGAAACAGATAATTATTAACAAACACAGATTCATCATGGATGGTAGATATAGGTAGGCAGGTACTTGTAGTCTTTTGGGTTTTTGGATTTAAACTGATAATATGCTGATCTGCATTTGGGAGACTCCACATCTTTACGGCTCTAATCTAACAAGAATTGATTGGGAATGGAATGAATATGGAGGTACATTCATTTGGTTTATTCAGCTACTCATATCAATGAGGAGTAAATTGGGGGCCATTAATATAATGTGAATCCCATACGGCAAGCTAAGTGTAGCTTGGCAAGGCCTTAAATACAATGTGAGTCCCATACGGCAAGTTAGATGCAGATTGGTGGGGCAAGCAAGGCAGTTGTCACGAGGAACTTATGTAGAAATATGCCCCTAATTGAGATTATGCTTTAGTCCTCATTTATTGTTTACAGAAATTCATTAATGTGGAATAGAATTCTATTTCAGGTATTTAAAAAGTGAAATGTTGAAAGATGTGTTTTAATTGTATTTTTCAATTAGTTTTGTGTTTAGTATACTTATATGATTATAGATAATATATTTTTGTGTATAGTTGGGTTTGTATATCTTGTTTTGTTCATTTATTTATATGTTTATATGAATATAAATCATAGTTCAATTGGATTTTCTATTTGATTTGAATCATTAATCTAATCCTTATCCATAATTCAATCCCATCAAACACAAATTCAATTTGGTTCTTTAGTTCAACCTTATAACTCTAATTAGGTTTTCAAAATCTTCAATTTTATTCTAATTTTATGATTTTCCAAATATGAGTTGTCATTGGCCTTTACAATTTCATTAATCTATCCTTTTCTAGGGTTTAGGGATTGAATTTATTACATAAAACTGAAAGTGATATTACAAAATTCTTTTTAGAGTCATAAAACATTCCTTGCCTCCTTACCACTATTCTATAACTGATTTTTTTATAAATTATTCCCTTTTGAATATTCTTCTACTTTTCTCTGCATATATTGTCCAATAATCATAATGAAAGAATAATGTCCCCTAAAAAATTCTTTAGAAAAAACCTTAAATTATGCCACTATCACGGAACCTAGATCCATGGTCCATGTAGAATCCCACCCAAAATAAGCACTTCAAATTGAAGGGGATGAACTGCAATAACTATGGGTGGTTGTGAAGCGGGCCATGAATGTTGGTAGGTGGAAACAAGGGGTGTCATGCAATAATGGCACAAAACAAGTCAACATTAATTTCTAGGAGCTACCGTTATCAAATTGGGCATGGGTGACAACTTGAAAATTATATTGATAGCTGAAATAAAAAACTATGCCAAAAATAATCTTGCCCAAATCCATTCAACAGGTCACCAAGAGAATTAAGACCATTGAGAGATAGTGTCAGTCAACACCTAATCTTGATAGAGGAGTAAGTGAAACATAAATGTAGATACAAAATTTTAAAAATATGGGAGTCTAGACATCATCATTGCTTTTTTCACATTGAAATGAAGCATTACAAGCTTTAGGGGTCCATCCAAAACTATTGTAGAACATCCAGTGTCATCTAAAACAGGTTTGGTTCACTAAAATACTCCCACATCCTCTTATTTATTTTTTTATCTTTTTGTAGGAAATCAACCTCTTATAGGATGTGAAAAATTGATCTTGATCTAGATGTAAGATGATAATCAAGCCCCTAGGATAGATCTTATTGGCATCAGGAAGAAAAACTAGTCTAATTTATGACTCTGATAGAAATTTGAACCCTTGGAAATATTTCAGATGCCATCGATATCCCTACAAAATCATTTATGTAGAATATTGGCTTCTATGGGGCACTAGCAAGAAGCTAACACCCATCGGGTTCATGTGGAAACTTTGATGGCAAGTGAACTTCACCTTCTAAATAAATATCTAGTTCACATGGATTTACCCGCAAACCTTTCCCTAAAATGTATCAACCTTCAATAGGTTGATGTGGGCCAAGGAGTTCCATTGGATCCATGTGGCTTGGGGATCTGCAACTGAACTACACTAATTGGCCTTTCAATTTTCACTTACCCTTTGTAATGGTTTGGCCTCCAATTGCACCTTTCAAACAAATCCATATGAATCAGATGAAGAACCTTAGAATGGAAGTTTAGATGAATGGGAACAGTTCATAAAGGAAGATGACATCACTAGGGGTGGATGCAAGAAGATAAAATCCATTTTCCAACAAATACTTAATTTTTTTTTAAAGTTTAATTATGTTTGTGAGGAAAATATCAGCAAGTGGGAATGTGAAAAATTCATCGGCAAACTAAACCAAGATGGTTCACATGGAAATTCCCATAAAATCGAATGGGAATAATTTTCCCACTAAGCAGAAAAATCCAAGTGAACTGACTAAAAGTGAGGAAAATTAACTGAATCAAACATTTATGCATGAAAGGGGAGGTTCAATTGGACATTAAGTTCTTGAAAAAACAAAACTTATCCAATTTTCTATTTATTCAACCATTGTAAGAATTGATAAATGAATTGAATTTTGCGAGAAAAACCAACCTGATAAGAACCTGTGGGAGAATGGGCTCCATCAAGATGGAAGGGGAAAACCCACAAAGGTATAACTTTCTTCCCTTAGAGAATTTTGTATTTCTTGAAATTTAGGGAAAGGGGGATGGGGTGAGATAGGTAGACCTAAAAATGAGGTACCTATGCCAAAAATAAAAAGGGAGTGTCCACCTAATAACAAATCCACCTTTTCCATGTTCATTAGGAAGAGGGATAGTGCTACAAATGGTTAGAATTGACTTGCAACCCTCAAGGTGAGTCAACCCTAGGTTTGGACACTATGCTACCCTAACTTCCCTATGATAGAAAAGACTAAGTTCAACAGTTTTGGGGGAAGAATAAAAGTGCATTAACAATCAAACTTATGAGATCTATCACTTGAAACAAGAAGTATTATGATAATACTAACAGAAAAAACCATTAACAATATATTTGAGAAGGTTAGAATGGTATTTACTCGGCTCCAAAAGTGGGTTTTAGGCTTTGTTGAAGGACATATTCACCTAGGGGTGAATGGGTCTCTATGCAGGGCTCTAAAAACTCTTTTTACAATCCTTAGATCTCATATCTAAGCTTCTAATTCCCCCAAGTTTGACTGTCGAAAATCCAAAAATAAAACCTATATGTGAGTTTTTATGTCTTGACAACTTTGACAACTTTGCAAAATTGCACTTTTGATCCAATTTCAATCCTTCTTCAACTACAAATCTGCAAACACACAAAGAGGAGAAAAATATTTATTTTTGATGGATAAGGGTTTTCCTTGGTCAAACCCTAGTTTGGTAATTAAACCTTGATAATGAAATAATAATAAAATGGAGGAATGATGAATGAACACAACTTGTTACACCTCACCAAACCCTTTAATGGCTGCCCTTAGAGGACTGAATTCTATCACATCACTCCAATGATTAGATCTTGCATGAAATAGCTTGATTGGATGCTTGAAAACTTGAAACCTACATCACAATGTTAGCTCAAAAACATGCATGAACAGACATAAATCTTGACATCATGGTAGGATCTTGAATTCTGCAATAATTCACTGATAAATCTACTCTCCAATGCTCTTGACAATAATATTTTCTCTTGTAATTGATCTCTTGAAGTCTTATATTTCTTAGGATTTGAATTTGATAAAATAACATTGTATTTATAGGTGATTCCTTCATTACCAGACAATTAAACATGACAAGCTGACCTTTGTGATTTGAATTTAGATCATTAAAATTCCACCAAAAACATATTAAAAAATGGGATCCTAGACTTAAGGAGGACCCATTCACCCTTGGGTGAATGGGTCCTAGGCCATAACCCTAGGACATACATTTTCCAAGATGTGTAATTAAGTGTAGGGATTGATTAATGTGGGTTTCCATTTTGGAAAATGAAATTAATTAGGCTTGTGAATGCATAATTGGGCCAATTAAAAGTTTAATTAAGTCCAATTAATTAAGGGGATGCAAACATAGTGTGAAAATGTAGAGGTGTGCATTTTTCTACACTACATTTAGCCCCCATTTTAGTGAGAGTATGAACTTGCACTCAGACTCACACTAAAGTAGAAAAATATATGTCAAGAGAGGTCCAAGTGCACGAATGTCGATAGGATAGGATGACAAAGATCAAGGAGGTGGCCAATCCTCCAAGATCAAGACCCATGGCAAACCAACATAAGCACAAAGGGAAACATTCTTGCAACAGTGATACAAGATACACAATCATACAATGTCAAAATTAATTCAAAAAGAAACAAAATGAAGGATGGACTAGTCACAATTGCATTATTTCCCAAAAAAAAAAAGAATTCACAAGTGAAAATTTTCCACTATGCCAAAAAAAATACTCATGAGGGCTAGTGAGACCCGGTGTCCACTAGGTGAGCCCCAAGAAAGTGAGAAAGACACACTAGGTCGGTATGTACCCACAAAAAGGTGGCTGATGGGAAATTCATGTCAGGTATACAAGCTCCCATATGTCAACCATACCAAAATTTATACCTCTTGATAAATTTGATAAGATGCCACAAAAATGGAAAAGGCTCCACAAGGCTAGCAAGTTGAATTATGCTAGGAACTCATTAAAAAAAAAGGCACTACTGGCAAGCAAGTTGTGTTATGCTTGGTGTCCATGCCAAAGTTATAAATACAATAGGATAGGATAGTTAAAGGGATTTTTCTCAGTTCATGAAAGGTCACACCTTAGGTAACATCATGCTCAATGTCACCAAGAGAGGACTAGTCGAGGAATAAAAGATTCTCAACTTAGGGAATGCAAGCCATAGTATTACCACTAAGATTAATGTCATATGCCAAGAAAGGTCACATCTTGAAGGACATCAAACCCAATTTTAGTGTCCCAAGCCCTAATTTACTTTTACATCATCATTAATAGGCCCCTATTACCCCATATTGTGCATCCCGAGGTAATATTTGATGAAATAACCTACATAGAAATCATATAAACCTTATTTTCTTATCTCCTAATAACCCAACTAGAAAATGGGCCCCACTGCGACTAATTCACCACTTTAGACTAGGTGGGACTGATTTTCTCAAGGTGGCGAATGAGTCCCATTTGGATCATTTTTTACCTTTGAGTGGGAAAAACTGAAATTTAAGTTTATTATTTTTACATGTCGGCCTTAGGGATCCAATTAATGGGAAAATAAGGTGAATTTCCTATAAAATCAAGTCTCTAAACCCTAATTCACATTCAATAACTCATTCACACATCTCTCACCATTCATTCATCATCTATCCTCTCTATCAAGTCAAGTAAGTTAGGGTTTTATCATTGCAAGTCATCAAGATAGCTTCCTAAGACATTCAAGGGAAGATTAAATATCATATTTTGTTGTACACATTCAAGATCAAACATCATGGTAAGATAATAACTCCATTATTGCACACTTCATTACATTCTTTCATCATTTTGGTTTAATTACCTAGAAGGGGTTTGACCAAGGCAAACCCTCATTCCCTAACACTCAACATTTCTCTCTCTTGTCTTGTGTGTTTGCAAATTTAGGCATCTTGAGGACTTGGAAATCATTGAAGATCAAGTTTAAAGTTTTTAAAGTTTTCTCTTCATTTTCTAAGGCAAAATATTAATAAAAAGTCACTTTAAGGTTTAGAAATCAGAATTTTGGAGGCAGACACCTATTAGGAACCAAAGAGCAGATCAAGGACTTCATTTTCCACTTTTGAATTTTTAGAAATTCAAAGTGGACTCATTCACCATGAGTGGCGAATGAGTCCCACTGCCAAGCCCGGTTTTGGTTTTCTGCAGTTTTGGATACCCATTTGTCTGAAACAGGCTTTAGTTTAGTTTTCTAGAACTAGGACTGATTCGCCCAGAATGGTGAATGAGTCCCACCAGGCCTAAAAATTAGCATTAGCAGCATTCCAAAATACATTTACAATCCCCATCCATATTTTAGGTGCACACTTTCAATTTCATCCATTTCTATTCAATTTTGTTCACATTTCTAGGTGTTTTTGCATTACACAATGTATTTTCAAATAAGTTGCATTTCAACAGTTTTACATTCCTAATCAATCAATTTTATCAATTATCTACATTTGGATCATTGCACTTAGTCATAATTTCATCACACATACCTTAGATTGAGTGAACCACTTCAATTTTGGGGTTTTATCTCTCCTTTTAGGTGAAAGATCCTAAGAGTGCAAGAGAAGCACATAAACTCCCTTAAAATTGTTGGTTCATTTTGGTGAACTACATATTGAACACTTTATCTTTCTAATTTCAATTGCATCTTGCATTCAATTAGGTTTTTTTTTGTTTTTGCATCCTAGGGTTTCTCAAATTGCATTAGTGAAAGACTCATATAGACTTCATTTTTGCATATCATATCATTCAAAAATTGAAAATTGAAAATTTGCATCCTCATTCTGCATCTAAAAAGTATTGAAATCATTTTAATTTTTTTGAGAAACATAAAAAAATTATCATAGTTGGACTCATTCGCTACCCTCGGCAAATCAGTCTAGTTGCATTTACCGCATTGAAATTCCTGGCATTTTCATAGTTTTTCCTGCATTTATGTTTCCTGTTACTGTCTTCTTGTTTCAGTTTACAGAATTTATGTCTTTAGCATTTTGTTGTTCCTAGTTTTCATTTGCATTCACCCCATATTTTGTAGTACTTGTATGAGTCTTTGGTGCCCTATTGATAATACTTTAGTGAGACGAAGTTCTAGACTCATGGCTTCCCGTGATAGCACTTTCGTTGTGCACCTTGGGATCTCAAGAGCTCCTACTCCTAGTATGGACAATGGTGCATTAAGCATGGATACTACCACTAGTATGCCTTTACCTTCACATACAATGCATGTTGACACACAAAAAAAAAAATATTCCGCAAGAAAAAGTCATTAGTATTCATGAGGATTTTGCACATTTGCAACAAGATTTAAGTCTAGAAAAAATTTCCACCACTTCCATACTTGCCATAGAAAACCTTCATCGCTTGATTGAAAGTGACGATGGCTTACAATTTATGAAAATAATAGCTGAGATATACAACAAACATGTTCCTTCCACATCCCAATCAACAAACATTTTTGTGAGCCAAGGAGGATCTCACATTCCTCCTCCTTCAACCATTGCATCCATACCCACCTATGCCACTCCTCAAGTTACAACAACCATGCAATAGGTTAGTCATGTGACTCCTTTCACTATTCCAACTAGCATTCCTAGTTCTTTTGTGGCATCGAATGTTCCATATTCTACCTTCACCCCTCTTAGTGTTCCTTTCACTTCTCCTAACATTACATACACTCCATCACCATTTTCCCTTCCACCTCATACCACTTACACCAACCCCATCATTACACAATTCCTTAATACCATTTCATCCATGCAACAACAAATATCCACCATTAGCCAAAGTCCAAATGCTCCACCCACATATAATGTCCACAGTAGCCCATTATCTCTAGACATCTTGAGAACACATATGCCATAGGGAATTGAGATTCCTAGGTTTGAGAAGTATAGAGGTAAAGGGTATGTGGAGGATCATCATGGAAAAAATAGGCCCTTAAGTGGCAAAAAATTTAGAAAAATTAGAGTTAGGAAACTTGACGTAAAAATTTGAATAAGTTATCTATATTATTTCAAAAATATGTAAGAATATAAGATGTAGCAAATTGAATGTAGTTTCTAAAATACTAAGTTTATTTTAAAAAATAAATCTATTGGGTGAAAATTTGAAATTTCAATGCAGTAGTACTTAAATTCCAGGAAAAAAGAAGAAGTGGGTGTTTGTCTGACCACCCTAACCACAATAAAATGATAATTATTTTTTATAATATTTTAGACATAAGTAGAGGACTCATGTTTGGATGTGATGGATATTTTTTTGTAATTTTTTTCCAATTAAATAATTAATTATGATTTTTTTATTACAACTTTTAAAAAATATAAAAAAACCGTATGTCTAACCACCTTAACTTGGTCAAAGCTTCATGAAATTCAAATTTTCTTTTTTTAATCCTATAGTATGTGAAGCATAGAATGTGATGCATTTTTTGGATTCAAAAAATGTGATACCATTTGAAAGCTTATATGTTTTTCAATCAGCCTATCAATCAGGACTTTAGTTGTAATTCAAAAAGGAAAGGAATAATAATTATTTATTAAATTCAAAGTAAAGAATAATTATACTGGTGGAAAGCCGAGAATCTCCTTTAAAAACCCTTTTAGTTTAATCAATTTTGGGTAAAAAAAATTTGTCAACCACATACCCTACAAATACCCATCATATCGCCACTTTTTGGCCCATCATGATCCTACACATACCCTAAAGGAGATCCTACTAATCATGTTAATTCCTATACGACATTGTGTAGTGATTTTTTCCTCGATGATAAACTATTAGCCAAACTTTTTCCAAGGAACTTAAAGGACACTACATTAGAGTGGTTTCAAACCTACCCAATCATTCAATCCGATCATTTAATGAACTTGTGGATGCCTTTATAAGTCATTTCCAAGTCCATATGACTCCCAAAAATACAATGTCCAATTTAATGCAATGTAAACAAAATGCAAATGAAAAAGTCATTGATTTCATTTCACGTTATTAGTCATTGTATGCTCAAATTGATGTCAAGATTCCTGATTCGCATTTGCAAAAGATGTTTATCGAAAACTTGCACACTCACCTTCAGGATAAGTTAACTATGATTAAATTTCCTTCATTCATGCATTTATTCATGACCCTTTGTGACTATCACAACTCGGTTACTAGTCATGATTCAAAGTCCACTTCTAATCGAGTTGAGAAGTCTAAGAAAAATAACGTGCAAAACTTTAGAAAACCAAACAAAGGCTTCTTATAGTTCAATCTGCCTTCTTTGCAACCAACCCAACCTATTCAGAGTCAAGTGGCAGTTGTTAAAGCAGCAGCTCCCTTTACCTGTGGGGACCCGAAGAGATAATTTATGCCCTTACCCGATACTCTCCATAATACAATGAACCAATTGCTCCAGCAACAAATGATCACTTTTCCCACCGTTAAACCACTTGATACCACCAAGCCTTTACCATCCACCTTTAAACCAAATTCTTATTGTCATTTTCATTTCCAAAATGGACATGACACTAAAAAATGTAAGTGTCTCAAACACTTAATTCAATACCTCATTGATTTTGGTCGTTTGTCCATTGCGGGCATCAATGATCAAGGAAATAAGTCTGTTGCACCCCCTAATCAGAATTTACAAATTTTTACCAACCCTATGCCTAAACACAATGTTTCATTTTTGAAGGCTAGTGAACCTTCAAGCACTCATGTGATGAACATTGATACAAATAATGAGCATCATGATATTACCCCAAATGTTACCCAAGTCAATCCTAAGGATGAAATTGTGGGTATGATAGATGTTATCCCTCGTAAGGGCCCAGCCAACAAATCTCTTGATATTACTTTTTCTTCTCATTATATACTTAAAAAGCTTCTTGATGGTCCTCTTTACATAGCTGGTAGAATCTATGATAATCCCACCAATGGGATATTAATAGATCCCTCTTGTGGCAAGAATGCGATCATGGAAGAGTTTTTAGTATTACACGATCTCTATCAAGATGATTATAATAAACCAATCGCATGGATTAAAACACATACTAGTATTGCATGCCCTCTAATCAAATTGATCGTACTCCCATTACAGATATGACCTAAAACTTTGGATGTAACATTTTCTATTATTCCACAATCAGATCAGTTTCATCTGTGGCTAGGTCATCCTTGGCTTCACTCGATGAAAGTTGTTCCTTCAATTGTTCACAAATGTTTGAATTTTTCACATGGTAATGAAATATTTACCATACACCATAGTGGCTTTAATCCCTTGTCCTCTAAAGGTAATTTTTCCTTGGAATCCTTTTGGCCTGAACCTATGGAACCCATCACCCCTCAAAAGGACTTCTTTTTCATAACCTATCAAAAGTTCAAATCCAAATGAATAGCCGAATTGTCTCTTCGTAACATGTCCTCATTCACTTCCGCTACTCCTATCCTTGATGAGACCATGCTTTAGCCTGAGTCTGAAATTGAACAAACAATGCAACCTCATGAGCACCCAACCATAGACACTTCCCCTTCATCGTTTAAATGCACAAGAGAAAATGAAACAAATCCTGTCATGCCTCATCGCATTAAACAAGTTTATAAATCAAAAGAGAAAGTGATTGACCCATCTTCTTTGGTTTCTTCCTTTCTTCCCCCTCTGAAAGAAAATGAACCTATGGTGGCTCAACCTGCTCTTACCCCTCAACAACTTCAAAAT
Organism: Sequoia sempervirens; assembly: GCA_007258455.2. Lineage (NCBI taxonomy): Eukaryota > Viridiplantae > Streptophyta > Pinopsida > Cupressales > Cupressaceae > Sequoia > Sequoia sempervirens. Next base: position 24,550 of record VDFB02319891.1, read on the forward strand.
AAAATTAAGAGAAACTGCTATGCTAGGGAGCGTAGACGTCGTCGTCGTTTCCTTGCTCATCAAATGAAAATTGAAAACAACAAAGAAAATCAACCTCTACCTTTGACAGAAGCAATAAATGGTTACCCTCCTCCTCCTGACCTGCCACAAGATAGTATAGTCCAACCCTCACAACAAAATGATTTGATCCAATAGCCACAACTCCTAATACACCCTTCCTTACAAATTACTCAGCGTCCTCCCATTGTGATCAATCTAGATGATGATGATGATGATGAGGAGATCACTAAAATCAATGAAGAAGTGCATAACGATTTAAATTCTTTATTTTCATCATCCATGAGCTTAAAAGAAAAATTTGCTACACCAAGTGAAGAACCTGGCACTTCCCCTAGTTCGACACTTGTAATTCTTCCTTTGGACAGTCAACCACCCTTGCAATATACTAAACATGATTAGGAGGTGGATGACTTGCTAGATGGTTGAATTGCATTCGCCTTGCTAGCCTTTTACACTCATTTTCCTTTTTCTTTGGTTTGATTGTATGTGTGTATCGTGTTCCCCCGTAATGTGCATTTGATGTTCTCTCTCTTTGTGAAATTCTTCTATTTGTACCTCTATTCTTCTATATGTCGTACATTTTGCATTTCATTTTTCGCTTTTGTTTTGTGTTCTCCTTTTGGGGATGACGCAAAGTGTTGAGACATCCTAGGTCTCTTCCATGTTGACCCCAAAGGTCCCTTTTCCTTTTCCTTCTCCTTTTTTTTTCTTGTGTTCTCCTTTTTGGGATGATGCAAAGCATTGAGACATCCTATGTCTCTTCCATGTTGACCCAAAAGATTTTCCCTTTTCTTTTGCCCTTCCATTTTCTTTTCGCTTGTGTTTTCCTTTTGGGGATGATGCAAAGTGTTGAGACCACAATATCTCTTCCATGTTGACCCAAAACAGACTTTGTTTTTCTATTGTTTTCGCTCTCTTTATGTCATTCTTCCAATTCTATGTGCTTTGGGGAATGATGACAGTTCTGAGCTCTTTAATCAAAACATTGCAACAACGAACATATTGACCCCAAATCCATAGATCCCTTATGTGTTTGGTGTGTTCCTTTCTGGGGGCAACCTCCTTTTCTTTTGTTTTCTTTTTCATTTACATGACGTAGCCTAACTTAGAAACATATGAATTGGCATAGGGGATTTCCAAGTTGGCTCTCGTGTCTTGTTTTCTTTTTGCATTTTTCCTTTGCTACTTTAAAGTAATTTCTCATAGAAAAATGTGTAGCAATTCATTGAAAGTGGGGGGCATGCATTGGCATCATTTCATTTGCATTCTTGATTCTCAGTGTAGCCTTATCACTTCATACGATGTTTTTTTCACTTTGTGGATGATATTGGGTGTGATGTCCTTCATAAGTGTGATCTATTTTAGCATATTACGTTCCTCTTAGTGGCCTGATGCGACGCACTGCATCCCCTAAGTTGTGAATATTCTATTATTTGATTGGTCCTCTCTTGGAGACATTAGACACAATTTTCCCTAAGTGATAAACCTTGCATGAACTTAACAAGACTCCTTCGAACATCTTTTGCATTTTACATTTTACATCTTTTCCACCTTGCATAATGCAACTTGCATGCCTGTGGTACCCTTCTCTTTGTTCATGAGTTCTAAGAATACAGAGCTTTTCTTGTCTCATGAAGCAAAAACTGACATTTTCCTTTGTGGCACCTTGTTAAAGTTATCAGGAGGTATAACCTTGATATGGTTGAGTGGGAAGCCAATTCAGCGACATGACTTTCCCCATAGCCACCTATGTATTTGTGAGTGCATACCAACTAGCGTATGTACCTCACCCTTTTGGGTCTTCTCACCTAGCAGACTGCTATGAGTTCTATCGCCCCAGAGTGAGTATGCATTCTCTTTTTCTCTCAAGTAGCCTAGATCTAATCCACAACTAGTTGGACAAATGATCAAAGCTTGATCTAATTCTCCCTTTTCTTCTCCTTCTTTCTCGTGTGTGTTCCCTTGTCCTTATGTTTAGTTTTCCATGGGATCTTCATCTTGGGGGCTTGATCATCCCTCTTGATCATTGTCATTCCATCTTGCTAACATAAGTGCATTTGGATCCTTCTTGATATGTGTGGCTACTTTAGTGTGAGTTTAAAGCAAGTTCATCCTCTCACTAAAGCGGGGGCTAAATGTACCATAGAAAAATGGATCATTGACATTTTCATGGTCTTTTAGGTCTCTCTCTTGTGATGTTTGAATTTTTTTGCTTTGATTTAATGTTGCAATATAACTTATGCATTCACATTAGGTCCTAAATATTCAAATTATGGCATCTTGTGAAGGTGTTGTAAACTGTTGTAAAATACTTTCACACCTCTCTAGACTAAATGGACCCATTTCTCCCTAATTCAACATTATAAAATTTATTTAATAACATCATCACACTAATCTATAAGGCTTGTAAAATAAACTTAATGTTAATCTAGTGTTGTAATGTGTCTTGCACATTCACATTGGATGTTGTGCCTTTCTAGGCTGTGGACCTCATTTTAGTGTTGTAAAGTGTATTTAATCACACTTTCACATTGAATTCTGTGTCCCAAGCCCTAATTGACTTTTACATCATCATTAATAGGCCCCTATTACCCCATATTGTCCATCCTGAGGAAATATTTGATGAAATAGCTGACATAGACATCATATAAACCTTATTTTCTTATCTCCTAAGAACCCAACTGGAAAGTGGGCCCCATTGGGACTAATTTTCCACCTATGGTGAATGAGTCCCTGCCAGGTGGGACTGATTCTGCCAAGGTGGCGAATGAGTCCCATTTGGATTATTTTTGACCTTTGAGTGGGAAAAATTGAAATTTAAGTTTATTATTTTTACATGTCAGCCTTAGGGATCCAATTAACGAGAAAATGAGGTGAATTGCCTATAAAATCAATTTTCCAAAACTAGGACTGATTCACCCAGAATGACGAATGAGTTCCACTAGGCCTAAAAATCAGCACCAGTAGCATCCCAGAAGACATTTCCAATCCAAATCCATATTTCAGGTGCACACCCTTTTAGTTTCATCCATTTCTATTCAGTTTTGTTCACATTTCTAGGTATTTTTACATTACACAATGTGTTTTCAAACAAGTTGCATTTCAATAGTTGTACATTCCTAATCAATCAATTTTATCAATTAGTTGCATCTATATCATTTCATTTAGTCATAATTTCATCATACATACCTTAGATTGAGTGAATCACCTATATTTTAGGTGTGGTATCTATCTCTTTCCATTAGGTGAAAGACCCTAATTGAGCAAAAGAGAGTCATAGCATTTCCTAACCTTTAAAATCTATGGTTCAGATCCATGAGGAATCAAAGTATGATTTAGCCACTAAACCTCAGTCCCAATAAAATCAATCAACGTAAATCAAAGTGGAAGCCATTAAAACTTAACATGTTAAACTACAAAAGCTTTTGAAATACCTACTCTAATCCATTCAAACTTATTCTATTAGGGGATTGGTGTTGTGTTGATGTGAAATGACAACCCTTTCCCAATCTCGTGGGTAAATGAGCTTGTTCCAATCATTTTTATTGAAGAAAACTGATGGAACCATAGTGAGATGTGTATGAAAACATGATTTAAAGCTAAATGAACATGATGCAAGCTAATTAAACATGATTTTATGCTAAATGGTGAAGATATACAAATGCTAAGGTAATGCTAAGCTAATTCTAATCTAATTCTAAGCTAAAAGATTCAAAACCCTAGTTTATAAACAAGCTAAGATGGATGCATGGAAGCCATTAATGGATGCTCTAAGCTATTATGCAATTAAAATTAACTAAGATAAGCTAAAAAAGTGAGTAAATTGAGAGTATGGATGCAAGTGAATTCAATAGCATGACTTTGCTCTGAAAGATGGATGTATGAGTTTCAACAACATAAGTTTTCTCTGAAAAAGATGGATCCATTTGTCTCCACATAGTGACCTATTTATAGGAAAGCAAATGAGGAATGAAGGATGGAGATTAAAAAGATTAATCAACAGTCCAAGATGAAGAAGATGAGAGACATGGATCATGGATTCTTATCAATGGATGAGAATGCATGATGGGATTTTAATCAAGGGTTCACACTTGCCTCAAACAAACACACTTTTGACTTGCTCACACAGGTCAAGGGTGACTTACCCAAAAGTTTGAAGGTTAAAACTTGCTTAAGAAGCCAAGTGAAAATATCTCTTTTTCAAATGTTGAAAGGAATAAGAATATTCTTTTGGAATATTCTCATGGAGTGAAAAAGGAATTTTGCAAATTAAAACAAAGTTTTAGTATCTTGAAAAAGGGGATAAAGATATTCATGGGAATATTCACTTTGTTTAGAAAGTTTAATTTCCTAATTAAACAAGATTTAATCATACGGTGGGGACGAAAATTAAGTGTTTGTTCATTTAAATTAAATAGTTTAATACTGGAGAAGTAGAGGAAGAAGATAAAATAGTATTTAAATAGCAGAGGTTATTTAATTAAATAAGATGACTTAGGGAATTAAATTAAACATTTTTATGTATTTAATTTAATGAGATGAAATGTTAGCATGAAAGAGGGATGAATTATCCTGATTAAATTAATTAGGTCAATACATGAAAATGATGCAATTAATTAAATATCTAGGCTAATT
>VDFB02319892.1:0-85097 GCA_007258455.2 Sequoia sempervirens
TACCAACATTCTTGTTTCTTTGCCAAAACTTTGGTTTATCATTGTTGTTGTAATTATTAGAGGATCTTGATGAGTTGTTTTAATTGTAATTTTTTATGACTCCTCTTTTGACCAAAGCTTCTTCGATTTTGATTCTATTTTCAATCAATTTCTCAAAGGTAGGTGGACATTGTAATTCCAATCTATAGCTCATCTCATCATTTAGATTTTCAATGAAGATTTCCATCTTTTCCTTTTCAGGTATGGGACAAGAATATCTTGCAAACAATCTTCTCCATCTTTGCAAAAATATGAGAATGATTCACCCTTTTTTTGTTTTGTATTGCAAAGGTCCTTCATTGTTATCTCATGTTGGATGTTGTAGGAGTATTGGGTGATGAATTTATTAACCATTTCTCCAAAGGTTTTAATTGGTGGTGCAATTTTAGAGAACCATTCCATGCATTCCCCCTAGGCTTCGTGGAAACAATCTCTTCAAGTAAGTTTCTTCGTGTGCAAATTCAAGGCTCATAGTTCGAAATTCGTTACATGATCTATTGGATCTGTTTTACCATTATATTTATCATACTTTGGGAATTCAAAATGTTTGGGAAAAGGAATCATGTTGACAGATTGATCAAAAGGATATGAGAAAATGTCTTGTATGAATTATCTTTTTGAGGTTCCCCTTTGCATGTCGTGAATCTGTTGTTGGAGGTTTTTCATTTGATGAGTTAAGGCAGCCACTAGATTTGTATTTGATGGATCACTTTCAGTCTTTTTAGGAGGTGCTTTCAATTGATTAACATCAAAGTCGTGTGGAAGTTTGATATCTTGATTAGCCAGCATTAGAAAGTATTTTTCCCCATCTCTTTCAAAAATCTTTTCTAGGAACTTGTGGAAATTTGGATCTTGTTGAGCATGTTGGATGTCTTCCTCGGTTATTTCCTCACCTTTAGATTGGTGGATTTTATGGTTCAATGCATTCACCTCCAGAATACCCAGTTGAAATCACATCTAGGAAGGCCAGCCTAGCACATCACTGGCATTTTTTGGCGCATTTAATCCATTTTTTGGTGCATCTGAGTCATTAGTCAATGCATTCAGTCTATCTTTTAGCTCATTGAGTCTATTTTTTGGTGCATCTTGGGTATAGTCTAGCACATTCAGGTTGTTTTCTAGTGCATCTGTGCAATCTTTTAGCGCATCCATACCCTATTTTAGTGCATTTAGTAAATTCAAAACTAGAGAGCTAAATTCATCCCCTATTCATCAGTTTGAATCAGAATTAAGGATCCTTGTCAGCACATAATCATCTATCGGATACACCAGAGTCTTAAACTTGTTAAAACTGACATTTTCAAGTGGAATTCTTCAAACTAAACAAAGATCTAACACCTTAAAGTGCCTAAATCATCAAACTTATCACACCTCTAATTGTGAAGCTAAGTTTCATCATCAGGATCTGTCATCCTTCAACATGAAACAAATCTATATAATCAGACTAAAACTTAGTCTCATCAATAGAATTTTTCATTCTATTTGACTTAGTTGATATCCTTGGCACTCCTTCAAACAAAGATCAAAAGCTTAGTTAAATTATAACACTTGTATGCCTGTTCAAACAAGATCACAAAAGCAGAAACTCAAGGAAAAAGAACTTGAAACTAAAAACACCATGGCTAAGGCTGAAGAAAATCCTTTGGAAAGGATCTGCAAATGTACTGAAAGATGGAACAGATGCACCAGAAAGTGGTCTAGATGTGCTAAAAGCTAGACTAGATGTGCTGGATAATGACTCAAATGCGCCAGATTGTACCCAATATGCGCCAAAGAATGGACTGAATGCGCTAAAAGATGTTGTGGATGCATTGGAAAATTCCCTATATGCACTCGAAAATGTAGTGAATGTGCTGAAACAAAGGGTGTATGCGCTAATCTGGAAATATTCAGTGTTTTTGCAAGTTTGTCTAGTTATTCTACTTTTTAATTTGTGAATATGAATGTTTCCAAGGTATGCTTTTCTGAACAATGATTTTTTCATTGGTTTCCAGCTTGTAAAATTATGGGAATTAAATGTTTTAAATGATGATTTCTTGAATTATGACTTCAAACACAACAAGTTGTCAAACAATTATTTTCACCTAGGAACTAAACATTGAGTGTGTATTCAAGAATTTGGTCTGATTCATTTGATTTCCACAGGTATAACACAAGAGAAGATAGTTCAAGCACTTTTCTATTCTCAAGGGTCACTTAAAATACCACAACCCACATCTTAGAACCATGTCAGCTCACACAGCCGTGTCACCCCCTAGAGGGCGCTCATATTTTTGCCTTTCCCAGGTCTTAACCAAGGTCGAATCCTCCACCTCTAGCCAGTAATCCCTAATCGTTATATGGTGAGTATCTTGGGGGAAAATTCTTCCCTCCCCTTGCACTGTGATATTAGAAGTGTTCAAAGACTGAATCAGTTGGCTTCTACACTAAGGTTTGTAATAGGGCTTTTGTTTTGGTGTGGAAATAGATAACTCCTCGTGAGACCTCCCAACCTGTAACAAGGGCTTGGGATATTATCTCACACCACCACAAATCATGCACTTTCCCCTAATTCATTGGGATTATAGGACGTAAAATCATTTTTAGTTGTTCCCACTTAGGTTGTCTCCTCTAGGTGAGCACTTTTCCCACTTTACTACAGGCCTTCTGTGTTAACAAAACATAAAATAGTGATTGTCATTTTGGTCACCTAGTTAAGGGGAGAGCATAGGCCTATCACTTCAAGCACAAAAGACAAGGGGTTTCTTTAACCTTCTAATTGAACTAGGTTCCTAATTTAATTAAAAGAACATTGACAAAAACTCCATCCCTCAAAACATCAATGAGTTTGAAAAATTGTCTCTTTGACCATAAAGCAATGGTAAAACAAAACCATCAATTAGCTCTCTGATTTTGAAATTCCTTTGCAAAATTAACTGCATGCTACTAAACAAAGACATTGGGATGTGCTAAAGATCACTCCTATGCACTAAAAGAACTACCAGATGTGCTATAAAAACTACTTCATGCGCTAAAATATAGACTGAATGCGCTAGAAAACCCCCTATATGAGCCAAAAAATGTGTTGAATGCATCGAAAGATGAGCTAGATGCGTCGTAACAGAAACTGGATACACTAAAATATTTTTCGTATGCATCGAAAGAAATAACGGATGCACTACCTAAGAATTCACATCCGGATTCTGCAAAACAACTTCCAGAAAACGTCAATAAAAAAAGGGTTAGGCCCCATGGTGAGCGCCAATTTATTTGTGAGTTAAAATGTGCAAATGAATGAGATCACACAAGAAATGAAATGTATTACATTCGAGAATTTAAATCACAAACTAAATCAAATTGAAACAAGAGAAAATTCCTAAAATTGTTCCATTGTTCTCTACTCTCAAGGATCCTTTAAATCATTAGTGCTCTTAGATTTGTATATTGCACTATGACTATTTGGATGACAACCTAAGAAACGAGATGTTGTAGAATACAAGAATCTAATTCCTACATGATTTAATAAGTTGTATGATAATGTTGAATGATACTATGATATTATGCTATGAATGATAATGGTAATATGACAATGGATATGATACTAAAGACTATGATGCAAATGTTGTATAAAAACTAAAATGATAACTACAGTGCAGCTATGATTTTAAACTTGATATGATACTACAATGCTCAAATACTAAATGCTCTATGCTTATGCTCTAAATGATCTCACATAATTTCTGCATAGTAAGTTTTCTCAAAGATGGGATTCTAAATGTTGTAGAATGGGCTTGTATTTATAGGATTTCCAAAGCATAAAATGATGTGGCAGCAACCAATGGTCAAGATTTCAGCTGGAGAGATGAACGGTGGAGAAGGAAGAAGTTAGAGGGAACCATGGAGGATGTTCCCTTTAAAAGAGCAACATTCCAAGTGTAAGAGAGAATAAAATGATGGAGAGAGTCAAGAGTCCAAAGTTTGTTTTGGAATTGGTTGAGGGTAATTCCCATTTAAATATCAAAAATATTTAAATTCATGTGACACTTGATGAGGTGGCAAGAGGAAAAGTTGAAGAAATGTGCTTAAATTTAAATTGGGAATTTAAATTTAGTGAGAATATATTAATCAAATAAAACAAACTATTGACATTTGTTTATTTAATTAAAACTAGAGGAATATGAATTAGGATGGAAGAATTAGAAAGTATGAACTATATAAATAAATTTAAAATTTATTTATAAGTAGAGGAATTAAAGGGGTCATTAATTAAATAAATTGTATTTAATTAATTAATTATCTTGACCGATTTTAGGTGTATACAGGGGGTAACCTTATTACATGTTTCTTATTTTACTATGTTACATGTTTTATTGGGTATTTATTTTTCTCCTCTCCAAATCCTTGTATTTTTTGTATGCAATCAATTGGAGGAGGGAATCTATGCCACTAATGTTTCTTTTATTATTTGAGTTAAATGTAGTAACATTCTCAATCATTCCCATCTCAAGAGTGGAACATTTATGAAATAATTCAGATAATCAAATATTTCTTCCATGTAATCAAATTCCTTTGGCATCTAACCACTTAATCTAATTATTTTCTACATAGTTAAATATTTTTATCACTTTTATATACCAATTGGATTATCTTACTCTTCTCTTTTCTCCTTTTACTATTTTCAAACATAGTTCCTTCTTAATCACATATTATTTTATTCGTATCTCAAAATATGTGACATTAAAGTTCATCGCTTAAATTTCTTTATTTTGTAGGTTTGAATGGGATGGTGTTAGAAATTAGGATCTTAGGTTACTAATCATCACAAATAAAATTTAAGAAAAATTAAATGAGAATTACAAGATGTGTAGATTTAACATATTACACAATACATACATGGGGAAAACCATTTCAAGTAAAAAAAATCATAAAGAATCATTATATTATAAAATGATTATAAAATTATCAATAAAATTATAGATAGAACCTAGGGATATCAAATCTCCTCACTTCCACATGACTAATAATAACTCTTGTGCATAAAGACAAAATTCACTATACATCTTCAAATTCTGTCAAATTCACGGCCAGCAATTCACAGATGGAAAATTCACCACTAACAATTCACCGTGGGAAAATTCACCGTCATGAAAATTCACGGCGCGAAAAAATAATTGCATGAATTTGAATTTTTGGTGGTTAATTTTCCATAGCGGTGAATTGCTGGTGGCCTGAAATTTTCCGCCATGAATTGTTGATGGTGAATTTTCCTAGAGTCATAATCTAATAGACTATTATATGGTATATTCTTTATATATAGCATGTAATATTGAGATGGCTACACACTTTGGTGTTTCTTGTAGATGCAATACCTGTTCTAATGCAGGAAGACAGGCTGAAACAAGTGACGAGCAGATCAGATATAGGAGACCTATGTTGCACTCTGCTATGGACGTGAGGAGACCTATCTTGCTGTCTCAGAGGCCATTGATTCTGTCTCGACTGAACCTGAGCAGGGAAACAAAAACTACATAAGGCCTGGAAGCTCTTCAGGAAAGGGGTAGAGGGGTATAATATAAGTGAGTTCATGAGTTTCCTTTATAGCAACCCAACCTAGGATTGGTTGATGATAAAGTAGTTGTCAGGCTAGTTGAGATCTCTGAAGGAGTTGGTTACCTGTATCACTGATTATTTTGTATGGTTTTTGTAACTTTCTGTTTAATCAATAGAGGGCACTACCTCCTTTGATAGCACTTATCCGTAAAATATATATATATATATAGAGCATGTAATAATCATAAGGTTCTATAATCTTATATTGGAGAAATATATAAATGTTATAAGGTTATTATCTGTATTGAAATTATGTTCTAACACTCCCCATTAATGTTCACAAGCTTCAAATTATATAAAATAAAAAAGTGAAGTACCTCAATAACATAGGTCTTCTTTGATATAGATAAACAAGGATACAAATATATGTCAAAATGAATATCATGCATTTCAATTGTCAAATTATAGAATCCTATTGTTTTAAAAAATGATTTTTTTAATCATATCTAATAATTTTTATTGGAGCCTAGGACTCCTCAAACCAGCCTCCCCCAAATTTATGATATAGTGCCTATAGGTTTTAAGTAATACAATGATTTTACAAGTGGAAGAATTATAACATGGTCATAGGTCTTACATATAATGCCTAGAGGTCTTATTTATTCTTGTTAGGTCTTATATTTAGAGTTTATCTATTCGGATGTCTCATTGATTAGCACACTCCCCTTGAATGGAAACTCTTTAAGGCAAAGCATTGGTCTCAATTTGGAGAATATGGTATCAAACAAAGGTTTGATATGTGATTATGGTGATTCTAGCCCAGTTCTTCTTTATCATGGTACATATCTTCCACCAGATAATAAATCTATCAAGATAAAATAGTGATTTTATGATGAAATTTTTTTTCTCGAATGAAGTTTTGTAAACTTCAATGTGCTCTATTTATGAAAATGTGAGTCTTTAGAAAGAGTAAATAGTCTTTGTTATCATAGAATAAATTGTGAATTTTACTAATACCCAAATGAAACTCTTCAAATAATATCTTACGCCACATTGATTATTTTGTTGTCATCCTTTGATTAAAATTTTATAGAATGTAGTTATTTAAATACAATCCATCTTGTGATGGCCATGCACCATATTTAAAAGCATAACTTATGGTAGATTTCCTCTTAATAGGATCACCAATATATTCAATAACACAATAATAAAAATAAAATTAATTTTCGGTGTAGGAATAATAAATGTCATAATTTATTAACCTTTAATATATTTTAAAGTGCATTTGTCATTTTCAAATGCTCATATATATAGTATTATGCAAAAAATTAGATATGATACTCATTGTATAGGTAACATCTAGTATGAATATGGTAAGGTAAATCAAACTTATTAAAAGGTACTTGATTGGTCTTTTTATATGATGAATTTAAGTTTTAAACAAATACCATTTGTAATAACAACTAGTCCGATCATATTAAATTTCTTAAGTACATACTTTAATGTGAGATACTTGTGATTAATCCTACAATATATTTGAATGGAAAAAAGGGACCTAGATTTGATAGCTCCAATAATTAATTTAAAACTAATTAATTAAATTGCATTTAACATAGCTATAATGGCGTGACTTAAAAACGAAGATTTATGGATCTTCATTAAGGAGATCATATGGTGTTTTCATAAATAAAGTTATGTATAGTTTTCTATGTTTCTTCAAGTAAAGAAATAAACATGCTAATAAAAATATAGTAAAAGACTAAAAAAAATATCAAAAAGTGAGTTATCCTTTCCAAGATTACTCCTCAAATAGTTTCTTAGGGTGATAGCCACAAATTCTAAATAGGTGTGTTACAAAAGAAGTTTAGAAAATTTTATTAATGCATTAAAAGGTAATACAAAATTATAAATACATGATAAATATATTATTTGGCGGGTATGAGGCACATAATAAGTTTATTTCTTTCATGATCACAAATTCTAGCACTTGATAGTCATATATTTCATCTTCTTTTGGAATCATGTGGTTCCATTTAGGATCAAATCAACATGGCCATTTTAGGTGTTTGTTAGAACCAGGACTACTAATGTTCTTTATTAATTACATACTAACATTATGCTCATTGAAAGTATAAAAAAAATATCATAAATATTCATTTGATTTAAAGTTAGCTTATCCACCTTATATGAAAGTGAGATTTATTTTTTAGGCATAAACATCACATTTTGTGGTGCAATTCAACTATAAAGAGATAAGTGTAACAATCATTTATTTTCCAGTCACCAAATCTTGTACTATTAGCTTTATTGTAAAAGCCATAAAGTGCATATAGTTCTATCTTATGTCGATAAAATAATATGTCAAAAACTGTTGCCAATATTACCAATAAAGATTTCAAAAACTTTCCTTCAAACTTGTTCAAATTGAATAAAGACAACCACATGTATAAGAGCATAAGGGAAAAAAATTATTAGTTGATGGGAACCCAAAGCAATTTTTTTTATTTTGATTTTGATAGTTAAATCCCTCAACTTTAATTATTAAGCTCATTGTGATATAATTGTGGAGGCAAAAAATTTTCTTATGACTCAAAATTGCATACATTGCCCACTTGAACTTGAGACCAAGTCTGTGATACCCTTTGAATTTAACAGATCATCTTATGGATCAACCACTATGAACATAACCTTTAAAAGAAACATAACCTTTATTCTTTTAAAGTTAATTATATTGATAAGAATCTAATAGGTTCACTAATCTTAAGCCTTCTTGATTAGAGAAAATTTGAAATCATATGCAACTTTCACCTCACTTTTTATATTTCATCTTTGACATAGAGACAAGTAATATGTTGTTGTAAGTACCTTTTTCATTTTTTATTACTTAGATGCAATCCAATTCAAACAATTCAAGAATCTACCATAACCAATGAAGTGTTATAGAGATAATGTTAAAAAGTAAAAAAAGAAACTCAAATGTAATCTATATTATCCACTATTCTAGAACATTTTAGTTTATGTCATATTTGATTTGAGCTAAGATTGTGGATCTAAATGGAGAGATGTTAAATTTGGAAGAGTATTTTTAACACAAGCATGTAATGTTTGATATCATTGACTAATTTCCATGATAATTGATAACAAATATGAGCACTCAATTAAAATGTAATTCCATGAATAGATCTATATTAGCTTTTGGTCTTTGAACTTTGGCAACTAAATGTCTAACATCAAATTCCAAGAAATGTTTAGAGAGAGCAAGGAAAGCTAGATAGTTGCAAATTTAATGTTGCAATTGTAATTATAAATCATTTTAATTTGGTATGTAGGAAGGCTTTATTGTATATATAAAGAACACACTCACAATGTTTCAATATTAAATTGGAGTAGCACTTCAAATCTCATTATTATTCAAATTATTCATTACAAAATAATGTAAAAAATGGTTGTAGTAACCAATCTCCTTTAAATAGTTTAAGTAGTCAACATATGTTTGTTATTTGTATCAATAATCTACTCTCTTCTTTAAATTTTTGTAATCAAAATTGATTGAAAATATCCAATAAATTTGTTTTATGATGACACCATGAAAAATTTAATAATGTTAACTAGCTCAAAGATTTCAAAGCATGTCTCCTATATTTCAAAAGAACCTTACAATGGGAAAAAAAGAGAATTTATAGAACCACTTTAAACTTTTTTGAATTCCATGACATGATATTTTGCTCTTGTGTAGGATGGATATATAATATGTACCTTTATGTGATTGGTCCCTCTGACTAATAGGATGCTAGAGAATTGAATGTATTTCTTTATCTATCAAGCATAATAAATCATGTAGACATAAAAGATGATGTTTGGTGAATGAAACCATACTTATAAATACCAAAAAAAAAAAAAAAATCTAGTCTCATTAATCTCACCTTTGTCTTTGGGTCCAAAAGCATCACAATCTTAAACAAAGGTCTGTCAATGATTTTCAATCTTAAATTTGACCATGTCTTTACTTTGCTTAGATCATACTAATGATTGAATATGTCCAATTGAGAGCTTTAAATTGTACCCATGGTTAAAATAGTCTAATAATAAGTGAGGCTTAGAATGTTGTAAGTACACAATTTATGTTAATTTACATAATGTACCAAAATTCCTACTTAATGTGTAGGACCTCTTGCTACTATGACACCAAGAAGATATCTATACTAAATGAGTTGGTGTGTGATGGATCTATATGTTGCAATCAAGATCCTTTGTCAAAACTGATTTGGTTGGTGCTTCCTCTACCCATATTAGGTATGTGGCTTTAAGGTTGTGATGTGAGTATCAATCAATAATATCATTTATTTTTCTATCAATAAAACCATTATGTTATCTGCTACATGTCTATATTCATGATGGCTAATCTATTTAACCAATTAAAGTTGAATACTTTCCTAGTTATTTTTATCAATTATTGCTTTATCTTTGGTACTTAAACTTATTTAACAATATAATTCATATTTATTTATGGTCTATGAAATTTTCTTCTTTTTTTTAATCAAAAGTGGCCAAGCCACTATATTATATTATTTATATTTAATATATACAAAACCCTGATTCAATAAGGCATACCGACAGGAAAGAATCAGGAAGAAAACCTTTGATTATAGCCCAAAAAGTTACATAATTTGGATACAAAGCCCAAATAATTACATAGCTATAGCACATATCATCTCTCTATGCTTTGATACAACAAAAATTACATAGTTACACCACTTATCATCCTTCTATGCTTTGATACAACAACATTCTATACCTAGTTACATTTCCAATGTTGCAATAAATTTTCTTATGATTCAATTTTTTTATATAGTATTTATGAGTTTGATCTTGTAATATCATTTCATGAGTATCTACATCTTTGTATCCATTATTTATTTTTAAAGGAAAAAACCAACATCCTTATCACTAGCATGTATTGATCTAATGATAGCAGTATACACAAAAGTATGAAGAGTCCTAATCAAACATCTTTATAATATTTTTTTTCTTTTAGTATAGTTAAGGACACTATAATTAAAAAATATTATATATGAAAAAAAGTGGAATTATATTTGGTATGATCATGGTTGTTTCTATTAATTAATCTTTTTGTCAAAAATATAAGGGTAGATTTAAATCTAAGCATTGAATACAAGGAAAGGGTCACCAAGAGATCATGAACTTAATCCAAATGCATACATCAAACATATAGAGATATGAGGATTAGATAATATGATGTATGCATAATGAAGAAAGAGAAAACATTGAGTCCACATGGATATTTTCCATGATCTCTAATGTAATATTTTCTAAAAAGAAAGCATTTTTTGTGTATTTAACTTTCATCATGAAAATACAAATCAACTAAATTGGTTGGTTTTGGTTTCAATTTTTTAAAGAATAGAATGAGAGTTGTTCATGCCTATGTAATAAGATGGTTTGTGTTTATCTTAAAGCATGGAGAGATTTAATTCTCTTGTAAGAATCATTAGTATGGTCTCACATGATTTGATGTGGTTTGATACCATGATAGAAATTAGAATCTTAGGTTACTAATAATCAAAAATAAAATATAAGATCAATGAAAAGAGGCATATAGTCAACACATTATGTAATGTATACATGGAATAAAAAATTTCAAGTAAAAAGTTCATAAAGCATCATTCTATTCTAAACTACTTATAGAAATGTCTATAAAATTTTAGACATAATCTATGGATATCACTTCTTTGTACTTCCATATGACTAAAAATACTTCTTGTTCATAGTGATAGAATTCACTATAAATCTTCAAATTTTATAACTTCTTAATGTGAAATAAGCTCCTTAAATATAGAAGGGGTGGAAAAATACCTAAAGAGGTATTAATGAGAGCTATTCAAAAATATCATTTATAAATTATTAATTATTAAATGGTACATACTTTATATAAAGCATATAATAATCATAAGGTTTTATAATCCAATATTGAAAAAATACGTGTTTTAAAGTATGACTCTTAAATAATATTATGTGCTAACAAGTGATCATGATGAAAAGAATTCAAGAATAATTTGTTACTTTATATAGATGGGTACCTTTAGAGTATTTAGATTTAATCCTAAATTAATGTGTACCAAAATAATCAAATTATATGTTAAAACCATACTTCTAAAACATCAATTAAAATTAAAATATTATAATATATATTTCATGTACAATATTAATTACATTAAAATAAAAATAAACCCAATTATTTACAACTATGTAGCTAATTAAATACATATATATAGATATAAATATAAACTAACTCAGGTAAATTTTAAAAATATAGTAATTATTATTTCTATCTTTTTTTTCTTTTTTTTGGAAAAGAGGAAAATTCAATTAATTAAAACATCGATAGAGCACTTTACAACAAAGGGATTTCTAAATTACCAAGACCACCATTAAATCTAAGATCAGGAAAATCAGAGGGGGTTTCCCCCAAATCCACCAACCAAGAAAATGTCTGCAGATCAAGAAGTCAACACTCTTCAACTTGCAAGTTCGGAAAAGAATCAGATTAAGTCTAATCATTCTGAAAAATCTTGAGAAGATGCACTCCATTTTCATTGGAGAGCTCACCCAAACCTTATGCATTCAATCACTATCCCCAAAAGAGGCCCATTTCGCCAAACAATCAGCCACACTATTCCATTCCCAAGGAATATGAGAGAAGGAAATAGACTCAAAATTAATTGTAAGGAGAATAATTTCCTCAACTAGAGAGGAAAAACTCCAAGAAGATTCACACACCTCACCTTTTTTCAAAAGGGAAACCAAAATCATTGAGTCCATTTCACAAATAATCTTCTTCTAGCCGAGCACACAAGCTTCCTCAAGAGCAACCAGAAGAGCCCTAGCCTCCATTTGGTTATAGCTACAAACCCCCATGTGAATGGAGAAGAAAAAGATAGTAGAAACATTACTCTCATCCTATTACTTAACCCCTATAGGCCCAAGATTACCACAAGATGAGCCATTAATATTTATTTTTAGAAAAGCAGGAGGGGGTCAAAGCCACTTACTAGTCATATTCACTTTCTTAGGATCATTTCCTCTATGAGTGGAGTTGAAAGGAGACATAGAGTGCCAAGAGAGCTCCAAATAGTTAGCCAGAAGAATATTAGAATAAGTAAGGGGTTCTAGAAGAGAGAATTTAGCAAAGATAGTCTCATTAATTGAATCTTGTATTTTTCTCATACTTGACCAACAAGCTTAAGATAGCCCTAAAAAATTCGATGATTTCTTTCTAACCAAATTTTCTAGAGAATGAAAATAGGACCGATCTCCTAGGAAAATGACAAGAAAGAAGCAATTGTAGGTGGTCTACCCATACTAGACTAGAATTACTGAACAAAAGTAGCATGAATTATAGGTTGCTTCTCCTTACTCCACCATTGACTCCAAAGCACCAACAAGAAGGTGCACTAGAAAAATAGATAAGCCACATTTTCGTCATTGGCATTACATAACACACATTTGGATGGTCCTTGAAGACCACACTGTGGATAATTATTCTTAATTGTATTATTAATTTCAAAAAATAATATTAATTGCTTGAAAATGAAAATAAAATAAATTTGAAAAAAAAAAAAAATGTTAAATAAAAGTAAAGGTTATAGAAAATATGAATATAATATACGATTATCTTAACTCAACTTCAGATAATGAATGAGCTAAAGATGCATTAATAATAATCATTCTTTATTTCTTTCTACATTGAAAATTATATATCTATGTTTTCTTCTTCTTGTGTTTTAGGTTTTTTTATTAGAATATCGTAAACATAATTTGAAAGTGATAATTTTATATGAAACTTGTTCATCTATTTTTTATTCTAATTTATTTATCATTAATTTTTAGATTTATAGTGATGATGTCTAGATCTATTATTCATCACCTTGTGGTATGTCTACAAACGTAAATTTGACCCAAGTCACTTCTATAATCATTGATCTAAACCTAGCCTCATCAAAATTTAAAATTCAAATTTGTATATTATCAATTATTTCATTAGTCATTGCAAGTCGATTTGTCATACATTAAATTAAATTTGTAATTGATTGTTATATTTGTGAATATTTATTCATCCATTTTAAAATCATGTTAAAAATTATTCGAGACATCTAAATACTTATTGAACACATCTATAACTTTGACCATTTTTAGAATAAAAAGAATTGACATATACATCATAATGTATTATCTAAAGACCAGTGTATGCTTTCTTCATTAATTATTTTTTCTCAATACTAAAAAACTAATAAAAAATTTTGATTAAGAAAATATGACTAACCCAGTCTAATAAATTTCTTTTAAGATTTAAAAATATATATTTTAAACAGTTTCCTTCTATATAAAGCAAGTTCTAATTATAGAGGCAAAATAGTTACTTTAGCATTATTTTGGCTTTACATGTTCACGAATGCTTAAGTAAAATTTTAGAGGATTTTTTTATTAAATAATTATTGTTAATTTTCCCCCTATTTGTAATATTTATATTCATTTGAAAATGACAGTTTGAGAATCTCTTGGTTGGCACGCATAAATAAATATTTATAGAAATAAAAAATTATGCAAGTTTAGAAAGTGCCATTATCACATGGGTGCATGCGGACAAAAATTACTTTAATAATAAATGAAAATTATTAAAAAAAAATCACTATAAATGAAGTATGCTCTTGATTGAATGAAACGTCCATCTTAGGAGAATGGTATTATTAAACAATTAGATATTTTTTCATTAAATTTATGAGAATATTGTTGTTTCAATGCAAAAGGGAGGTTGGCTTTAAAATGTGAGAATAATAGGTTTAATATAACAAATATTGACTTATATAAGTTTGTGTCAAGTTTATGTAAATTCAATTTTTAAGTTTAGATTTGATTTTGCGTAATGTCAAGTTTTAATATATTATATATTCAAATAATTTTTGTTATGTCTTTTTTTTAATATATGGGAGTTGGTGGTATATAGAAATATTTTGGAAAGACTATCATTATATTACAAAGAAATGTATTTTCTTAGATCAACCACAAAAATGAGTATAAAAGTTAGAAGATAGTAAGTAAGGGCCCTAGAATGATGTATGCATATTCTTTACTCCTTTTTATTGCATCGAATAAAAAATGTTTCACTATTGATTGTTTCATTAATTCTCTAGGATGGGAGAGAATGCTTGAGAAATGAAAGATGGTAAATGAATGCAATTGAAACTCTTTAAATACTATCACATAGCATATTTTTTTATAAAACATGTACTTAATTAGCTTAGGGCAATAAAATAAAAGAGACTAGGGGAGAGGGGGCCATAGTGGAGCGGGGTTCAATAGTGGGGATAGAAGTAGGCCTTTGTAGGCTCCATAGTGGAGCACCTTAATATCCAATTGCAAAACACTTTTTATTCATAAAGTACATAAACTGACAAATCATGTGATGCCACATCAGCACACCAATAAAACATGACTTAGTGCACCACTACCGGTCTCACTTTTTTTTTGGGCCTTTTTGGATACCTCAACAAAAAGCATGTTGATGTGGCATCATATTTGATGATGTGGCCCTAAACAATATAGAAGCTTGTGAGTTGCCAAATAAACGATTGAACAAAATTGGGAGTGATTTGAAATTTCCACATAGGATTTTGAGAAACGTGAAGTTATGGTGCTCCACTATGGGCCCCTCTCCCCTAGTAAGAAATTTTAAATTTTGAATTTTAGAAAGACAAGGGTCAAGTCTATGACTGTGGGGTTACCCTATAGATGTCAAAATAGCCCGAAGTAGATAAATAGTTAGATTTAGATTGCTAATGGTTGTATATGGGTAGTTGAATGGATAAGTGTAATAAATATTAGACAAAATGAAAGTATTGGAGTATGCATTTATAATGATGAGGTATGTTAGCAGGCCAAGGGCAAGGGTATCGAAAGAAGACTATAGTATCAGGTAAAGACATTAAGCTACTAGGAGTCATGTCCCTTCAAGGGAACATATGTATATATGACATATGTAGTAGAAAGAGATAAGAGGACCTAGTGATGTGATGTAATAGAATGTAATGATAAGGTAAAGATAACATACTATTGGAGCAAAGACTAGACCTGCCCTTTTGTATCTGGCATAATATAATATACATATATAGAAAGGAGTTATAAGGAAAACATGTGTGTTGCGGATATATGAGAAAAAAAATTTGTTAGTATGATATTGTATGTCATATATGCCTTATAGATTTTTACCACATATGCTTATTTCTCTTACTGTATCCTTTGGGGTATAAACAGACTACTCAAGGAGTACTGGAGTACAAATCTCTAGACTATACTACCCCCATTTCTCTTGCCAACATTGGTTCTATTGTTGGGATCTTGGAGAGAACAATAAAGAAAGTGCAGGCATAAAAGAAGTAGGAAAGTTGGTAGAAAAATAATTTTTCATCAAACCCTAAGGGCCACCTCTATGAGAGGGGGTAGGCCATTAGGAGATGACAAATGGAAAGGGAGGAGGATCCTATAGATCCTTGAAAAGATGTGATTGTTCAAAAGATTCTTTCAAAACCTTGATATAAGAGGAAAAGATTGAAGTCCAGACCAAGGACACATATTGGAATAGGGAAAACCAAAAAGAAGAGAGAGATATATGAAATCGTCAAATTAGGAATGGAAATGAATGTGGGAGAGGAAACTAAAACAAACCCAGGAAAGAGAAGAAATGTACTGCAAGAGGGAAATGAAATGAAGAGAGATTTAGAACAAGCAGGAAAAATGGTAGAGGAAATCCTAAAGAAATGAGTGGAGTGTGCCAAGAAGGGCGTTGTTGACTGTGCCAATGCATGGGTGTAGTCGATGATAGGAGAGAAAGAGGAGAAGAACTGGAAGCCAAATATATCGCAAGAGAACAAAATTAAAAAATTGTGGAACCTAATTCTGAGGATTTTTTAACCAAACATAATATAATTTCAATCACTAATGAAAAGATGAAATTACAATTGAAAAGGTATGAAGAACAGACATCCCCCTAGACCAGGAGTAACCCCTTGAGCCAGATATAACACACATAGGAACAGACGAAGAAAGAGAAGAAGGTAAGAAGCCTAAATTGTGGACAACATATATAGTGAATTGGGACATTATAGAAGGTAACAACCAATCTATGGGGTGGAGAACCATAGAAGAACATAGTAACTACGAAAGGACAAAAAGTGACACTGAATCCAGTTCCATATTCAACAATCAAAGAAGCGGTACCACAAGCTTGGAAGAAGGTTCATCAGAAAAGGACATGGCCACAATGACGAAGATGCTAGCCTTTGAAAGGGACACTAGTAACGCCGCAGAACATATCTTCTTATTAGAAACTATATGGTAGAGCTAGAATGAATAGAGAGATAGTACGAATCTATTTGATTTCATCAGCTCTTTAAGAGAAGAACCACTAAAATGGTATCAAAATTCATACCCCTGAAACAATAAATCCTAGGACGAAGTAAAGAAAGTCTTTCTAGAAAAAATTGACACTCCAGAACTCCCAGTGGAAGGAGTGAGCAAGTTAAGAGAATTATCTCAAAGAGACGATGAATCCATCTTAGAATTCGACAAAAGGTTCAAGAAAGTAGTCAAGTGATTGGATGAACCATTAAATGATAAAAAAAAATAGAATGGTTCCTTTCATCCATGACTCCAAAACTTAGGATGGCCTTAGACAACATAAATTTTGGCTCATACTCAGAATTGGTTGCATTAGCATACCGAATAGAAGGTCAGTCCTAGAGAAGGATGGAGAAGGAAAAATAAAATAGGAGGATGGAAAGATTACAATTGGAAATGGATTAGCTATGATTAAGACAGGAGCTCATGAAGTGGAAAATTGGTTCGTAAAGGCCTAACATATGGTGTTCCAATTGTGGTAGAGAGTGCCATATCTGGAATGAATGTTTGATGGATATAGTGGAAAAGAAGGTGAATGCTCTAAGAGTAGACATCCACATAGTTAGAAAACCAAACTTGGTTTATTGTGGGGTGTGCCGAGAATGGGATAGCCATGAAATAGCAAAATGTCCACCACATAAGTTTCAAATAAAAGAGGAACCCGACTATGACCGGGAGATGGAATACTTAAAGAGGTTAGTGGAAGGACCATTATATGCACAAGATCATGGATATAGAATCCCACCATGGAAAAACCAAAGGAATTCTAATGTCATCCAAGGATCGGGAACTTATAATGATAACGGCCCATACCGAGGAGGAAGAGGTCACGAATGAGGAAGAGGAAGAAGAGTGGATGCTACATGCTTTAACTATGGTAAGTCAAAACACTTTGATATGGAATGCTAGGGAGAAAAGAGGAAACAATATGGATTTTATGGTGAAGAAGATCATGATGCATTTAACTGTGAGAAAGCATGCCAACATTACAAAAATGCACAACCTCAAAAATACAAGCAACAAGAGGGGCCAAACTCCTCCACAAAACACCTAAAGACCCAAAAGAGGGAAGTAAACAATACTGGAAAACAGGAAAAAACAAAGAATATGTAACAGAAGAAGATAGCATCGAAGAAGAATACTCTATAGATGCTAGACCCAGGAAAAAGGGAAAGGTCGTTGTGGTAACTAGGAAAGGCCTGGATACTAGAAGAGTTGATACAGTGACTTCAAAAGAAGAAGAAAGCTCTAGTGAAGAAAGGGAATTCTACCCTACAAAGGAACAACACGGCCAGATAGTAAAACAAATTAAAAGAATTCTAGAGCAAGAGAAAAACAAAGAGAAAGTAGAGAACAACTACTTTATAGAACTAGAATTAAAGGTTCTTAAACAATTCACAAAAATAGCAAGGCAACAGGACCTACTTACCAAATTAAAACAACTCAATAAATATTGGAACAAGAGAAACATACCGCAAATCAAAACTATGGGTAAACATTGGAAAATGAGCCCAATCATGATCAAACTTTGGATCCACCAAAAAAAAATCCCTAAAGTAATGATTGATCTAGGATCAAACATCAACCTAGTCCCTAAAAGAATATGGGAATATTTGGGTAGACTAGTATTGGAACCAACTCCCTACAACATCAGCTTGGTGGATTGTACCAAAATGAAAACAATGTGTACCTGGAGAAATGTGGAAGTTAATGAGTGAAACAATCCATCGACTTTGAGGTGGTCTCTATGAAGGAGATATTTGACTCATTTGATGCATTATTATGGTAGATGGTTTGTAGATTTTAGGGGAATCATAGATGCTCGGAAGGAGGAAATATCCTTTACAAATGATAAGAGACTGGTCCACATACCCCTAGAGAAGAAGATCGAAAGACCCTATGTAGATGAAGTGAATACAAAAGAGTATGAGGATAATGACTAGAAAATAAACACCATAACCATACAGGCCAGTGAAACTCAGGAAGAAACCAATTTGGAAGGAGAACTAGAAGTAGAAGACACTAAAGGCGGTATTGAGAGAAAAGTGGTGTTAGAAGCTGTGAGGCCCACCCCTAGTCTACATCTAATACTTGGATTATTTTGAGTTTGGTTATTGTCTATGCCTATTGATACCATTGATGATAGAATATTTAGACGTTTAATTCCATATGATGATTTGATTTTGATTAAGCCACATGTTTAGTAGTCTAACTATGATTATTGATCTAATTTTATGTTGATTATTGATTTTGTTTAATTTGAATCTGAAAACTTAATGATGAATGAATGAAACAAGTCATGTGAACCAATCATGTTTTAGTTAGATGAGTATGAAAATTAAGGTTAATCAAATGAGATAAGATAGGTGGCTAATGATTTTTCAATTATGTTATAGGATCTTTATGCTATACAAATTATTAAACTTGTGTGAATGAAATTGTGATTCAAATGGTTTGATTATTATATGAACATGATTTACTTGGATGGATTAACGTGTGCATCGAGTGCGTGGGTACATTTTCCATGGCTAATGGAAATTGGAGGCAACCCTTGGGAACCTAAGTAATTTAACTAGTAAAACCGAGATAGAGTCCATATGGAGGGACTATAGTTCCATTATGTCATGTATTTTATTCGTGATGTTATTAGTGAATGTTTGTAAATTGTTTTTGATTGCCATGTCAATCCATCTAGGAGATGAGTTGTCCATCCAACTGGACAAACTCGGATTTGAACTTTTAGGCACTTTTTGGGGATTGAAAAATGATATTTTTTAAGTGTTTTTATGGGTTTAAGGTCCCTAGGGAAGGTACTTATGGGTTAGGTACCTTTTTAGCTCAAAATATTGGGTCAACCTCAAGATTGGGCACTCTTTTTTAGGCCTTAAAGAGGTTTAACGAAAATAAAGTTTTGGGAAGTGGGATGGGGACTAGTCTCTTTCCATCCCCACTTCTCCAAGTTGCCTTGAAAGGCTCCCAAGATCTCACACATGTGTAAGAACACATGGGTGGGTGTGCCTGGGAGAGTGAATGGGAGGTTGACAAATGTCAGCTCCCTATTCAAAGGAAATCAAACTTGAGTTCCTATAAAACAAACTCAAAACAAGGGTTATGGGATTCTTTTTGCATTCTTTATTTTGGTTGAATTTTGGGGGTTGAGGAGTTTGAAGAGAAAGCTTGGAAGAAGAGGAGTTGTGTGGATCCTCAACCCATCCTTCGCTAATCTTGGTTTTGAGGTAGATTCACCACTCTTTTTGTTTCTCTATGTTTTTATTTGAAAGATTACATTTGTATGTAAAAATGTGATGGGTACTTTATCTCTTATGTTTTGTTTGTATGTTTATTTCAAAATGCTTTTGGTTCTTGTTTTCTTGTATTGTTGAATGTGGTTTATGTGATGGGAAAAGGTTGTATAGGGATAGGCTCACCCAAAATTTGGGAAGAGCATCCCTCATTGGGGATGGTATGGAGTAGGAACCTCCATGGGGAAGTATAATCCCTCCTTAAGAGGAGAGGCTCAAAAAGGGTATGAGTACCCATATGTAATTGTGAAATGGTAGAAATGGTTTTGGCGGTATGGGTTTTGGAGAAAGAGGAGATATTAATGAAGGGTTGTATGTGAAATGATGGGAGTATGATATTGACTTGTTCTTGTTGCTATTATTATGAGTCCCCATATGGAGTGCGTAGTCCACCCCCCATCCCCCACTTTGGATTCTTGAGGGAATCTTAAAGTTATGTGAAAATCCCTTTGGTGAGTGTGAAAATAATCTTTTGTGTAACATGTGTGTGTAAATATTGTTTTGTTTGGTTTTTTTTGTACCTGGTTCCCTCGATTGCCTCCAAGCTCAAGGGTGGTTGGTTTTCCAACCAAAGGTTGG
The DNA here is from genome assembly GCA_007258455.2 of Sequoia sempervirens. Taxonomy (NCBI): domain Eukaryota; kingdom Viridiplantae; phylum Streptophyta; class Pinopsida; order Cupressales; family Cupressaceae; genus Sequoia; species Sequoia sempervirens. The sequence continues at coordinate 20,922 of VDFB02319892.1, forward strand.
GAGGTGAGCACTACCTTGGCCATAGAAAAATATGTTTGAGCTTTGTGTAGGTTGAAGACGATATGAGGATCTTACAAGCTTTGGAAAAGTTACCTTTTTGTTATGTCATTATGTCTATGAGGTGAATATACCCTCACTAAAATGTAACTACCTTTACAGTAAGGGTGAGAGGAAAAGTGTATGTGTGAAAGTGGTGTATATTTACATGATGTAAATGATGGTGCATTATAAAGATTCCATTAGTTTATTTTTTGGAATTTTACAAGTATTACGATATATGGGAGAAATATTTTATGTAGTAAGCATTGTAGTTTACATGAAAAGCTTTCAAGGATATTGGTTTAGTATGCCTCTTAAAATATAAGGAATGATAGAGTCTTAACTTCTATTCTTAAAGTAAAAAAATTCATTCTACTAGGGATACGTTACATTCATTGGATATCTTGTGATCTAGTGTATTTTCCTTGAATATTATAAAGGAAAGAAAAATCTGCTTCCAATTAATTACTGATTTTAACATTTGTGTAATGTGTTATCTTGTTATAAGGAAATAATAAGAAAATGAAAGTGAAGTCTATATTTAGATTGTATTGAACATTGCATCATTATCCTTGCACCTAAGTTCTGCTACTAAAATCAAATGTAAAAGAAAATTTGTACTTATCTGCTAGGATTAGAACATTTTTAAAATATGTAGATTTTATTCCTACAAACCTATTACATACTCTTAATATCATGGTTTAAAGGAGAAATTTTAAGTATTCCATAAGCTTGACAAATAATAAAGTTGTAAATTTATACGCAATGGTGTTTTTGAAAGACATACTATATTTTTGTGTGTGCACTCTTACATAAAAGAATTACAGGAAAGAGTATATCACACTATTAGTACAATATCTATAGTTTTCTTATTTCTGAAAGCACATGTTTATATTTCATATGCAACATTGACGTGTAATCACTTCAATCAACTATTTTTATTTAGTTTTAAAAAATAATACATTCTTGCCTTATAGAAAGTCATACACTTCTCAAACTCTAAGGATCAACAAGGAAACCTTTGAATATCTAACGCTTGATTTGTCATTATTTTACTCTGTGTAGAGTAAATGTTAAGACATATGTTATTTCAAAAAAAAAAAAGTGAAGAATTGTTTCTAGCAATGAAATCTGCATAGATTTAAAAGAGGGAGGATATACTTGTGTAAGTTATATTAATATGCATGGATAGCATTGAAATTATGAAATCTTTCTCATAGATGATTCTTCAAGCAGAATAATCAGGATGATAAAATCATGTTGAAAGAGGTAGTTTATTCAAACTAAAAAAAAAAAGAGAGTATGAATCGACTCATCAAATGAACTCTGGGCAGAGGTTGCAACATACTCCAGTAGTTGGCACCCCTATCTTCTCTTTCATCATATGCTCATTTCACCAGTTTCATGTCACTACCATAGATCTTCCTACACGACTTTAGCTGGTCACAAAATCCTTATTGTGGAAGGCATATCCCATGGTGTTCCCCTAGAATACTTCTCTTCTGTAAATTGGTAAAACCAATGAACATATCGAGCAAGCAATCCCGTAGAGGTCTATGAGTTGCCTCCTCACTCCAACTTTCACCACAGCCATACTATTCCTCCACCTAGCCTCTAGCTAAATTTGCTCAGTATAATGGGTTGGGATGAAAATTTCCACAGATATATAAAAGAGAGCTTGAACAGTAAGTCTTTAATAAATCTTGAACCTGTTGATGGACCGACCCCATCTCCTACTAGACTGGAACCCATAAGTCCCTGGGTTTGTCCTCAATTGCTTTGTACAAAGAAGATGCATACAACGGTATTCATGGAGGGAGCTTTTTCGCTTATTGTACGGGCTTCTCATTGCACGAGAAATACCTTAACATGGGTAGCAGTAGCACCTGAGATTGCACCTCTGTCATGTTTATGATAGGCACGCCTCCCCCTTTCATGTGAAAATGGCAGCACTCTCCCTATGCCTTTAGCTTGCATAGGAAATTAGATCATTCCCAATGGAGAAACCTGGACAACGTCTTTGTTTACTTTTGATCGCACATCCATCTAAATGAACCACTAATAGTAATGTATTTTGCTTGCCATTTAACTTTTCGACATACGCCTAGTGGAGTGTTTGCCACTGCAAGGCCCAAATTAATGTTGCCACTAGTTTCTCTGAACCTTGTCATTGGCGTGCTTCACTCTCTCAAAAAATTGGGAAGGAATAGGGACTAGATCTCTTGAACAAAACCAAATTTTATATAATCTCATGAAGCAGCCAGATCGATTGGGTCGCCTGGGGAGTTGAAATGTCATTTCACGCTTAGGAGAAGGAACTGTTTTATGGTTGTTGCAACATCCTTCCTTCTGATGATTGGTCAAACTTGCTAATACGTCACATTATGCAATGTGTCTCATGCCCGATGCAAGGCTTATCAAAGGCAATGAGATTTGGGATCACCATTAAGTTTGGCATGTCACACACTCAGCTTAGCACACAGGTCCATTGACCAAATCCCTTTACACCGTAACCAATGCAATTTAAAATATTTGGAGGCAACTCTAACTAGATTTGTGGTTTTGAGAATTTAGAGCAATGCGCAAGAAAATAAGATAGGGCAAGCTGATATCGGTTGATATCTTGGGTTGGCGTTGATCATAAGTCTGGCAATGTTATTAAAATAAACAAAAACAACTGTAGCATGTAATTTTGCTAGGATAGAAATATAGATGACATTCGATTTGATTATCTCTATATTACATTAGTATATTTGGGGTGTTAGTGCCTATGTATGCGAGGTTGAATTGTGTTCGTGCACGTTTGATAAAAAAAAAAAACTAAAATAAAATTCAAGATGCATTATACTATGATCTGTAGAAAGTGAGAAATAAATGATACCGTGATAAAGCAAATAAGGCAAAAAAGTGAGTAAAGGAAACAATGAATAAGAAAATAAAATAGAATGAGTCTTTTGATTTGAAGGAAAATCCAATGTTATAGTTGTACACATTCATTATAATGCTCAATAGAAAATTGTGCTCTTCACGTTTTAATGATTTTGATTACGTCTATACTCACTAAATTACCTCGTAACCTTACTTTTAATTCATCCTCATATGTACGTTAGTGTTCACATTATTCCTCCAACGTAAGAGATGTCTATTCTTTACATCACCTTATATCCCATGTTTAGTTGCTCTTAAAAATAAAGAGTGGGGGGAATGTATTTCCATCCCTTTAGGAAAGATTCCTTTAATCTAAATAAGAAAATAAGGAGGTATTTTAAACACCAAATATTAGGGGTTCTTAAAAAAAAATAAAAATAATAATATCTCTCTACTTATATTCATCCTTCCTTCCTTTTTAGGGAAATTAATAATATGTGAATGTAAAGTAATTTTAAATGTATCTATTTGTATATATATATATATATAATAATAATTAAATTTATCATAATTTAATAGTGGATAATAATAAATAAATTAGAAATGGGAATATAATAATTAATATGTAAATTATAAATATTTTAATTATTTTTTTTATATTTAAAATTTGTGGTGAATTATTCTACGTGGGTTCCAACAATATCGTCAAAATGGCTAAAATGGGTGGGACTATCAAGTTAAATGATGTTCCATCAATTAACCCTTGGGATTAATAGTAAATCAATTTGATGATATTTATATGTTTTTTCTTCACACTAGAACCCATACCATGGAGGTCTTTCAAGAACACTAACTTCCATGCAAGAGTGAGTATCAACTTTTGGTTGGTATTTAAGAGCCTCATATACCCTATGTTTGGAGTCAACCCAAAATTGTTTTCCTTTTCTTATCCCACTTTCGAGCGACATGTCGGTGACAATGTTGTACATGCAATGTTACCCAATGCGCATTGCATGTACCATACGCATGTATGGTTGTTAAATGTTAGTATATTGTATTATTGTTCAAAAAAAAAAAAATTAGTTGTGTTTTTTTCCCTAGTGTAAATTATGGGCATTACAGAAGCATGGATACAAGAGAATCGATAATGTATTCCTGGAGACTTCTTGGCTCCTAGAGAATATTCATGATAAGGAAAACACAACCAAAACGAGACAGTGTAGTGTAGGACATGTGTGGTACCACCAAGAAGGAAGAAAAGAACAATAAAGGGGCTTCTCGTATAGTTTTTCATATTTCTCAATGAAGCTCTTAGGTTAAGTTTCCCAAATATTGCTGAAAGGGAAAAGACAACATCCTGAGAAGAGTTTTCTATAAACATGAAAGAAAATCCATTCTACAAGAAGCACATAGCAGCATTGCCAAAGGCCATAACTTCAGAGAATCTACCACAAGAAGCGTGAAACTATCCAACCTATGGTGGCTAACACTACACAAAGATTCCAAGGACTATGCAAAAGGATGTGATATCTATCAAAGATTAGGAAAACCTACAGCTCGAGATGAGATACCCCTAAGACTGGTACTATTCCAAAACCCTTTCAAAAAATGGGCAATAGATTTTATTAGACCAATTGACCCACTGAAAAAACACTCAAGGCCATGATTTATTATAACTGGCATAAAGTATCTAACAAAATGGGCAGAAGCAGAACTAACTAGAGACTGTACTACAAGAACTATATCACCAAGTTTATATATGAAAACATCATTACCAAATATAGATGCCTGCTAAGCATAGTCAGTGATCAAGGCAACCACTTCATAAAAAACATGATAAAGGAGCTGCTACAAAATTTCATGATAACACACAATAAAATCTCTCCATATCATATGCAAGAAAATGGGGCCAGTAAAGCCTTAAACAACATAATTGGAAAAGCATTAACGAAAAATGTGTGATAGAAACTGGACAGATTGGGATGTTAGATATCAGCAATACTATGGGCATGTCGTACCTCTTACAAAAGGACTAAAAATTCACACCCTTCCAGTTGGTCTATGGTCTTGATCATGCAATAGTACCCATGAATTTCATAATCCCTAATATACGTACCACACTAAAGATGAATCATTAAAAACAAGAATAGAAGATTTGGAGAAACTAGATGAATTCTGACAAGTTGTTATATATAACCAACAAATGGAAAGACAAAGGCAGAAGGTTTGGCATGAATAGACTTATGATTAAAAACATTCCAAATATGGGATTTGGTGTTACTTTATGATAAAAAAAATTTAAGAAATAGGGGAAATTGAAATTCTGATGGTTAGGACCCTATTACATTCATCACATTAATGAATTTGGAGCAATCAAACTCTGACAACTAATTGTACACTTGTAGTAATACATGTTAATGATGCACACGTGAAGCATTATTACCTGTCTCCAAAATAAACAAATTAAAAACCACTAGATATACATTGTACTATAGTCTCAACCCACAAAAATCAAACATTCCACCATCAAATCAAACCAACGGCTTGGAAAACCTGTGAACTAGGCAGAAGCATTAAAATCTTAGCTACCACCCACTACACTACAGCTCATACCCCACTACCTAAAATTATATAAAAACCCAAGTCTCTCCTCCAAATCTTCACAAATGCAAATATGAGCTAAGAGTGCACTAAGCATTCGTTGAGAAAGTTAGAAAACTTCCAAAAGCCCAAAAAAAGTTAAAAATCTTCCAAGAAACACCCTCTGTAAAATCCTCCCTGCACCAAAATGGTCACTCCCATAGTCATTCACATATCTGAGAAGCCTAGACCAGCATTCAAGTGGCTCCCATTCAAAGCAATGATCATTGACAAAGAGGGAGCATTTTCAACAATGTCGCATAATATTATCTACCTCGAAGACATCAAAAAATACATCCATGAACCCATTACCGAAATCAACCATACCAAGCTGGAAGACCTCTCCACCAATTACTAGAGGATGATGAGTAAACCTATAAGCCAAAGTACATAGAGGTTGGCCAGAAGAGCATAGACGTATGGAAAGATTACCCGAACTTTTGAAATGAAGAGGAATGGATTCGAATTGTATTGAGTCGAGTACATGATGAATTCATGTATCTAGACAAACCATATAGAATCACAAAAGAGGTTATCCACACTATAACTAGGTTGAGAATGGTCAGAGGGATCTCGTCCAAGAAGGCCACTAAAAATAGTGAAGTAGAGAAGTTGATTAGAGCTATGTTTAATGGTAGAACCCTGAACCTGAAGATAATTACCAACCCTGGAGTCCAATATGTAGCAATGGGAATAGCATACAAAGTTTATTACGCTAACCAGGAAGACTCCACAACCACCACCATTGTCCACACCACGTACTAGATGGTGGTTGAAGGCAAAAAAATTGATTTGTGTGAGGTTATGTGGGAACAACTATTGGAGAACCTATAAACGATCAAGAATTCTAGGTACCATTTCTGGTATGGAACCTTACTTATGTGTTTAATGTTTTATTTCTTGAATAAGCTACCCAATTTCAAGGGTAAGATCTCGAAACTTGACCAGACCATAGCAGCCCAAGTTAAGTACCATACCCATCAATTTGATAATTTTCAAGCACAACAAGCTGCATACTAGGGATTTTTCAAAACCTTCCAAGAACAAATGCAGTTCAAGAATCGAGTCCCCTACCTATCTGCCAAACAATATGAAAATTTACCATAGCATTCTTAGTGGATAAAGATTTCACCTATATGGAGGCAGTTAAACCTCACATGGTATGGATTTTGGCACTATGATACGAAGTCACCGCTCAAGAAATAGATGCCCACACAACAACCTTAATTTGAAACCCAAGGGATACCAAAGACAAGAGGTTCAGGACCTACCAAGAAGTAATGAACAAGAATTTATACCAAGAAACTCAAGAGGATTTGGAAAAGAAGAGAAAGAAAACCCATAAGAAAGGGACAGGTTAGAAGAAGGATTGAACCCAGCAGTGACCACTCTGGCCCAATCCAAACCTTTTAGTAGAAGGGCTACAAGGTCATAGATCACCCCACAAACAACATTGGCAGGACTTTTGACATTAGCACCTTTAACCTCTCAACCAGGGAAACCACGACAAGACCGAAAGAGAACCTGGAAGGCAAGGAGAAAATAGAAGGCTCAAAAATTGAAGGAGGATACAGAGGAAGTCAAGGTCGAAGAGATCTCAAAGGAAGAAGAAGAGGTCAAGCAACCTCTACAAAGAAAGAAACGAACAAAAAGAACTCCAAACACTCCTCCAACCGAACCAAAGCTACAAGAGAAAGGGAAATAGGAGAAAACTCCATAGCAACACTCTCTGATACTCTCATTCGATCCAATAAATGTGCTTGAAATGTTTAATGTCATTGTTCATCATGCGATGCTACCACATATCCTAAAAATATATGAGTATGATGAGGGAAACCAAGACAAAATAATTCAAATCTTGGTAAGGTATGTAAATTACCTAAATAAAGGTCTCGAGGAAGCAATGAAATTTTTTTTGGATGAGATTGCAGCAACAATCACTAGTACACAAACAACAATATATGACTAAATAAACTACTAAAAATTGTATATAAATGACTAAATTTAGTCACATGAATATTAGTGGTTTATTTGTAGTCATTTATAACACCACTAAATTTATGACTAAACTATTTTAGTCATTTATTTAGTCATTGATTTTTAGTCATCGATTTGGTCATTGATTTGGTCATTGATTTAGTCATTGATTTAGTCGTTAATTTAGTCATTTATTTAGTCATTTATTTAGTCATAGTAGTCATTTATTTAGTCATATATTTAGTCATTGATTGTTGTTAATTGGTCATTTATTTAGTCATGGTAGTCATTACTTTAGTCATATATTTAGTCATTAATTTAGTCATTACTTTAGTCATATATTTAGTCATTAATTTAGTCATATATTTAGTCATTAATTTAATCATATATTTAGTCATATATTTAGTCATTAATTTAGTCATTACTTTAGTCATATATTTAGTCATTAATTTAGTCATATATTTAGTCATTAATTTAGTCATTTATTTAGTAATTAATTTAGTCATATATTTAGTAATTAATTTAGTCATATATTTAGTAATTAATTTAGTCATTACTTTAGTCATATATTTAGTCATTAATTTAGTCATTTTTATTTACTGGTTTCCATTAATTGGTAGTAAATATAGTCATGAAATGCATAACTTATTAAGTACCATAAATTTTATAATGCAAAACTAACATAATATTAAACTTGAACTAAAATATAAAAGCAAATAAAAATATTAAATATACGAACAAGCTACAACATGCTAGAATTAAAAGATTGATTCAACATCATGATAAATAAAGGTAATCTGCAATAAAAAAATTAATGCATATACATATCAAGTTACAAAATGTCAAAGTTGTCTAAGAGTTTCCAACTCTTTCAAATACACCATGATAATTAAGATCCTTGAACAACACATTCAAAATAATGCATAAATCAGTGAGCCAAGATGTCTAACATTAACTAGTACATAATAAACATGTTCAACTATGTCATTTTCTATAAATATTTTAGTGGCCACCGTGTGAAGGTTCCCTCTTTCTCTTTCAGATGAACAACTCCATTTATTTTTTCTTCATAAACAAGGGGTATGTTACTTGTGACCTTTAGAATGTTTACATTTGCATCTCTTCTTCATTCCAAGTTGATTCCCTAACTTTATCCCCTTCTTTGAGTTTATCAATATAGTTCTACAAAAAGAAAAAGAAAAACACATTATATTACATAGGTAATGATTACTGTTGTTTGCATAACAAAACAACCATTACTTACTTAAATTTTACTTGCATGTGTGTTAAAATAATTGCAATGATCAATCTAATTTACTAAAAAACCAACACTCATAGTACTGCTTACAATGTTACTATTAGCTTCATGCTAATCAGATTTTAAAAAAATCAGGAAAAAATTAGATTTAAAAAAAAGGGTAAAAAATTATAGAACAAGAGATAAAAACCTTTTTTATTTAAATTGAAAGGCATTTCCATAGCCTAGAGATATAGAGTTCAAATAAAATAGAGTTTAACTAATGAATTGTAAAAAATAGATTTATGTATTTTGTATTCATATCTTTGATTGCATTGCATTGCACACCTTTCCAACTCAAAGCATTACTTCACATTGCATAACTAATAACTAGATGTTGATAGATGGCAAATTTTCAATTACAATATAGTTTTTTACAAATTCAACCTAAGTAGTTATGCAATTACTTCACATTTCATAACTAATAACTAGGAGTAGTTGTCAATTGCATTCGCTTGTCAGGGCATTCTATGAGACCACATTTCTTTGAGGCATTTTTTCAAACAGTTCACTACCTTGTCTATTTTCCATACATGTCTACCAAAGCATTTTTTCAAATAGTTCACTACCTTGGAAAAAATCTATTAAAATCATAATAGTAAGCATGAGACCATAATAGTATGAGGCTCCATAAATCTTTCCCCATCCTTAAATAAAAATTAGCACTATCGGCCTAACAATGCCTCATCAGTGCAACCCCCATTATAGCCTTATCAATGGCTCGATGAAAGCAGCTCATAACCTAGTATGAGTGTAACAACATCCTATCAGGCTAACTCCTAAGGCACTCTCCCTGATAGACTGACAGAGTCAACAAAAGTAAGCACATCATTGTGACACATGAACATCAGTGGAACAAATGTTTGCATTCCCCTGATGGCCCAATATAACCATGGATTATCAAGTGCATAATGTATATCGATGGAGTTAAGGTTCATTGGGGTTACCTTATCTGGCATCTCGCTAAAAGACCTAAGGAAAGTTATTCATCAGTGGAGAAGCTGGCTATCAGTGGAAGAAGAATCACAGTCTCACCGATATGGCGATAATGATTATTCTAACTAATGTGACATCCTAAGGCATCATCGAGATATTTAAAATTAATCTTCTCCCCTGATGACAAGACTAAAACGGGTGGTGCATTTAGGGAGCTCTGAAATGGAGTAATTGTAGGTTTCAATTCTTTAAGTGATTGAGAGAAGTGTGTGGAGTAAGGTGGTGGCGATGACTGACGTATGTCGAGCATTTATGGAAAGGAATGTGAATGAAGTTATTAAATTCTTGAGGCATTACTTTCTTGATGCTCCTCTACTATTGTGAACAATAGGTGTGAAAACGGTGTAGAGGAGGTGATGGATTTGTTGTTGTAGAGGTGATGGAGGTTGGTTTCATGCTTAAAATGAAGAAACAACTCTCACACTTTTATGGAGAACCATCGGTAAAGAGACAGATGGGGTGTTTCCTATACAATGATGAACGATTAGTGCAGTCAATGCAGCTAATTCTGGGAAGAGGATTTGGCCAGCTCATGTACAGGTGCAGAACTAATTTGGACATTCATTCACTCATAATGGCTTGGGGCTTAGATTTGGGAGAGCCGGTTGAAGCTGTGAAAAAGGTGATGAAGGCACTGGTGCATAAGGATTATCTGGGGGACATGGATTCACTGTTGGAATGGTCGATTCCAGGATTTGGGATGGATATTAGTGAGGGAATTGAAATCAAAGACGATGAAGAAACAAAGAAATGAATACCCTTTGTGAAATGGTCGGAAGGAAAACATAAATCCAAATGGAGAGAGGGAGTAGTACGCAAGTGGGAGGCTCTAAAATTGATTGTGGAATTAATAGAGGTTGAGTTAGTGATAGTGAAGGCAAAGGTTGAAGTGGAGCGGATGAAGAAGTTGGAGTTGTTGGAGAAGTTGGAGCAACGACCAAGGAGGAAGAAGAAGAATGGGACCTCTATGGAAACTGTGGTGAGTAGCTCGTCTACAACTCTACATTTAACATAATCCTCTGCCATGAATTTGAGTTTTTGGTTTTCTGTAGTTAGTTTTGGGGGGTTTTACAAAACTATGGGAAACGAAAAGGAGTTTTTGGTTTGTAGGGTTGTTATTAGTTATTTGTAAAAGACGGTGAATGTAGTTTTGAGTGAAAATTTGGATTCTGAAATAGTTGTTAAGCACTGGCAATGAAGTCACTGTAGATACACTATAAATTTTGAAAACAATGAATGTATAAACTCTCCAACCATACAACTATAATCTCAAAAAAGATTGTAAATAAGGAAATTAAAAGTTTTAATGCAAGTAATCTATGTCAATTGTCAAACATTAATATTCTCCAGTTGTCACCTAAACCTGATTTAATAAGTAATAAGCACTTACTGGTAATCATGCCTGCCCACCAAAGTGGCTCATATAGGTAAGAATAACCTCCCACTCCTACAATAATTTTTTCAAGGTCACTGTTAGTATGTAAAAATAAATTTGGAAAGAACAAAGTTGCAAAGATAGAATAGAATGAAGACTCTAAAGAAGTTATTTTCACATTGTAGCTTTCTGACAATCCAACATGATACTGAAGCTTAGTGTTTGATTTTTGTTCAACAAAAAAACAAGAACTGAGCCATGGGATAGAACATTGAAATCAATTTGTTTTTCAAAATAATTTAGTATACTCAAATATGAAAGGAGATGAAAGCATAATCAAAGAAATGTGTTAAAAGGGTGCCTCCATTTGTGTGCAGTGCAGGTGGAAATTTTCTAAATTTTGAAGTTCAATATTGAAATTTTATTTAAAATTGAAATATAAATGTCCTTAGTTGATCAGAAGTAACTAGTAGATAAAGCTAACTAGTTCAAGGTATTCACTATCATGTTTACACATTCCCTAAGCATCTACTAAACAAATAAATCTTGCATAGAATGTATATATTTCTAATTTGAAGATCATATTTACAGTCATGGAGAGTTACATGAGGTATAGGTCAGGTCTCTAGCTTATATATAATTGGTGCAAATGTAAGGTCTTAAGTTGTCATGCCCAATAATCCTTATTCAAATCTTTAAATGACATAAAATATTGAGGCTTATCCTTTGTTGTTCTCAAATTCTCAATCAAACCATCTTAACCATATCATACTAAAAGTCTATTGTCAGGACCAAAAAATGTAAGTTTTGAGAATCCCACTCAATCTCAAGGCCAAAAGCATAACATTTGGCTTAAAATAGGTACAAACCAAAATCTTCAAATAGTACAGTGATATCTTCAACAAAACCCTAAGTACTTAAATCCTTCCATGGTTTTTGTTGATGTAATTAAATTATCACAGATGATCTAAAAGTTCAAAGGGCCTTCATTTTTCTTGTAAGTTGTAAGCCCTAAAAACAAGTTAGTCAATCATCAAGGTAAATACATGACTAGAACATGGATGAGGTAACAGTCATCAAGGTGATTACATGACTGGAACAAGTGTGAGGTAACAGAAGGAATAAGTGTGAGGTAACATAAGGCATTATACCTTTGTCCTCATCACCCAAATAAAGATTTGAGGCAAGCAAAGGAATGCAGCCTACTCACTACTTCTACAAAACAAACTTTAATCTACACTTTCTTTATAAATGTTCTAAAAAAGAATGGCATATGACCACCAAAATAATTTCAACTCTCACAGTTATATGATTTGTCATGTCAACACCATCTCATCACAAAACCATCAGTTATAATTTAATCCTGACTGAGGAAATACATACTCAATACATCCTCTTCAATACAAGGAAGTGAGCTCAATCACTTGTTCAAGCCAACAAGTACTCCACAACCTCTCTCCTCCTAGCAAGTAACACCCCTTGATTTCTCTCAATGGAACCTTCTTCCCATCAAGCTTCAATATGATGGAAAGTTTTTGATGCAAAGTAATTTGGCTTTGAACAAATCATCACAAAACAAGTTGATTCAAACAACCAATTGATTCACAAAACTCTTCCCAATCACTCCTTTGCAAAAACTCTTCAACTCATCTAGTAGGTCTGCTGACCCAAATTTTTGACTTTATCTCACAATGAACCACTCAGCAATCAATCTATCTACTCTTTTAGACATCCTTTAAGGAAAACTATAACTTACCTTCAAAACCATCATGGGTCACTTTGGACCATCTCACACAAAACCTAGAAACAACACTGTCCTAATAGACCAATTAGGTCTCTGTTTCAAAGGAGGTACCTCAAATTCTTTCCTCCAACTCCAAAAAACCACTCATATCTTCTTACTAATCAACATAGGGCCCTAATCAACAATTTTTAGATGGGTAAACTCTCATCTAACCTCTATAACTAAAAACCCTCACTTTATACTAGTTTGGGGTAGGGTTTATTGAAAAATGGCATTACCAACGTCTCATAGCGCTGCCACCGCCTCCAACACTCTTCATTATTCCTGCACATGCTTACAATATGAATTGGTCAATCATGACCTATTAATGACTTCTATACTCAAAACTAAAATTGACCTAAGACCTCCATGAATCAACATTTCACAAATACCTTGGTGCTCCTGCACCAGTTTTTAAATGTTTAATTCAAGAAGAAATAGAGCTATTCAGATATACAAGTCAAAATCAAATACATTTTTACATTTATGTATTGGTATTGTAAACTCTTTTATGAAGGCTTGAACTAGTGTTTTCCTAATTGGTGCCTCTAGATTCCAGGTTAAAATCTTACAAGACTTAAATAGTGTACATACCAACCCCCACTTTACTGTCACACCACCTATGTTTCTATTTTCCCCCTCAATCCATCTCAGTACCATTTCCAGGAGTCACCCAGAGATCTCTACCAGATGATAAGGTGTAATCAGCAAGACGGGTGTATACCTTTGTCCCAACCACAGAGGTTTTATGTGGTTAGGTAAAATCCCACCTTTAAACCCCAAACCATATAAACTCAGTGCTCCACGGGGACCCATCCCCTACCTTGGTACCCCCGTCCCCATCCCGAAAACGTTTCGGGGACTTGGGGGACTCAGAAACTTCCCCTTGCCTTTGCATCTGACAATGACACAAACTTGAGCTCCAATTTTGATACAAACCTACCAGTTGCATCTGTTGATTAGGGACAACCATATATTTTCTATGTTTTTTGTCATTTTATAGTTGAATCTTGAAGCCTTTGGGAATTTTTTTATAATTCGTATTTAATATGTATGCACATTGACAATAAAAGAATTTGAATTTTGTTACTTTGTTTGTCAATTCTTATGTGAAATCTCAATTCAAGTCTAATGTTATGTATTAATATTCTACAATTCCTATGATGAATGCTTTATCAATGTTCTTATATGAATATTTGAAATTTCTCTAGTATATTTTAAAAAGTTTCCCTATTTTTTATAGCCGTCCCCTACCGTCCCCTAAAAGATGACCCAAAAGTATCCCCGTACCCAAAACACATCCCATTGTCCCTTGTCGTCCCCGTCCCTGAAACTTGGGGGAGCATAGTATAAACTTGATTTTATGAAAAAAGACATTTAGGCATATAGGAAAATCTGACTCTATAACATTGAAAACACAAAATAACAACAGCTATAGGAAAAACTAGCTTAAGTACACAATATATGCAAGATGTGGAATCGTAGACAAAACACCTAAATTGCTTGAAATAATGCCTCAAAGAGATGTCATCTCATGGAATGAAATAATTGATTGTAGAATGTGCACAAAATGGATTTTGTAAGGAACCTCTCAAAATCTTTGAATTAATGAAGCACTCTAGAACACATCCTAACATTGTAAGCTTTGCTTGGGTTCTAGGTGCATGTAGTCACATGCAGGTTTAGTGGATGAGGGTTGCACATACTTCACATGTCAATGACCCTTATTGCATTACAATTTACATATATAGTTGATCATTAGGTGTGCATGGTTGATCAATCATTCATATTTTTAGTTGGATCCTAAAAATGATGCAACTTATGTTATTCTCTAAAACATCCATACGAGGTTCAAATAGTAAAGAGATTGATGAAAGATAAAGGAATTAAAAAGATGCCTAGATGTTATAGTTGGATATGCTCTGGTAGACATATATGCAAGATGTGGAATCATGGACAAAACACCTAAATTTTTTGACAGAATGCCTCAAAGAGATGTCATCTCATGGAATGAAATGATTGATTGTAGAATGGATTTTGCAAGGAACCTCTCAAAATATTTGAATTAATGAAGCACTCTGGAACACATCCTAACATTGTAAGCTTTGCTTGGGTTCTAGGTGCATGCATTCATGCATGTTTAGTGGATGAGGGTTGCACATACTTCACACGTCAGTAACCCTTATTACATTACAATTTACATATATAGTTGATCATTAGGTGTGCATGGTTGATCAACCATTCATATTTTTAGTTGGATACTAAAAATGTTGTAACTTACGTTCTTCTCTGAAACATATGTACGAGGTTCAAATAGTAAAGAGATTGATGAAAGATAGAGGAATTAAAAAGATACATGGATGTTATAGTTGGATATGCTCTAGTAGACATATATGCAAGATGTGGAATCATAGAAAAAATGCCTAAATTTTTTGATAGAATTCCTCAAAGAGATGTCATCTCATGGAATGAAATTATTGATTGTAGAATGTGCACAAAATGGATTTTGCTAGGAACCTCTCAAAATATTTGAATTAATGAAGCACTCTAGAACACATCCTAAATTTGTAAGCTTTGCTTAGGTTCTAGGTGCATGGAGTCATGCAGGTTTAGTGGATGATGGTTGTACATACTTCACATGTCAGTAACCCTTATTGCATTACAATTTACATATATAGTTGATCATTAGGTTTGCATGGTTGATCAACCATTCATATTTTTAGTTGGATCCTAAAAATGATGCAACTTATGTTCTCTAAAACATATATATGAGGTTCAAATAGTAAAGAGATTCATGAAAGATAGAGGAATTAAAAAGATACCTGGATGTCATAGTTGGATATGCTCTGGTAGAAAATATATGCAAGATGTAGAATCATAGACAAAACACTTGATTTTTTGGCCAATTCACCTCAAAGAGAGATGTCATCTCATGGAATGAAATGATTGATTACAAAATGTGCACAAAGTAGTTTTGCAGGGAACCTCTCAAAAAATTTCCCAAATTTGAAGATCTCTAATGTTTAAGGAACATTTTCCCAAAATAGCCTTACACATTTTATGCCCATGCCCTATTGCTCTTTATCACCATTTTGCTTCAATTTATTGGCTCTAAACCAAATCATGATGATCAGAAAAGAAATCCCAATCTTCTAAGTGCACTAGTCTTCATGTTAAGTTATTTTAAACAAGATTTGATTGAGTTTGAAACACCCATTCAGCTCTATTTAGTTCCAAACAAAATTTTCCATTTCATCTAAAAAAAACCCTTGAACTCCATCTACTTCATTCTGACAAAAATAGCTAGAAGAATTCACACACCAAGGGTTCTATCAACCGGATGTGTCTTCTAGTTCCAGCGATGCATTGACAGTTATGCTTTTTCATTGCCATGAGGATCTTCTATCGGTGGGATGAGGTCTCATATTCCCACAATGGTTTTATGGGGATTTCAGTTGTGGAGTTCATCCCTATCATTGGAACCTATTTTTTCATCGGCATGAGGATCTTCTATCGGTGGGACAAGGTCTCTTGTTCCCACGATGGTCTGATGGGGATGTCGTTGGTGGAACTCCACCAATGACATCCCCATTGAACCATCATGGGAACAAGATACCTCATCCCGCCGATAGAAGATCCTCATGCCAATGAAAAAATAGAACCGGCTAGAACCAGAAGACACGTCTGACCGATAGACCGATAAGGTGGGGGCAGTTAGTTCCATTTTTTGTAATGTGGTAAGAGTCATATAGGTAACGCTATGTCAGGTTGGGGAACTCTTCTTGGAGGTTCTAAATGATTTCTTTTTTTTATAATACGGTGTTGGCAGTGCCACCCGAATCGTAGTTGTTTGGTGGGATTCCAAACCTAGACAATGAGGTGCAATTGTGGAAATCTCATAGAGAGGAGATACAAGCTACCATGATGATTTTGTCAAGCGAATTTATATCAATCTTTCTTAGTGTGGCTTAAGACATGTGCAGATGATATTCTCTCTACAAATAGGCTTGGGGGAAAGTATTTGCTTGATCTTGTGAAAAGTGGCAAGGAACTTGCAGAGAATGAGACATTGATCAGAGAAACATTGGACAATCTGGATGCATTTGAAGGGAGCTTGGAGTGGCTAAAAATGGTTTTTAGTTCAAATGTTGAGTTTTCATGGCAATGTGTGTGTCAGATTGTTTTGAAGCACTCAAAGAGTTAGTGGGATGAACTTTTTGAAAGCCTGTTTGTTAGTAGGATGAAATAAATAATAGTTGATGAATTTGTAGATCTGCATGAGAGAGTTAAGGTTGGTAAATGCCTTGAAGCCATAGTTACATCTCTGGAAATTTACAAAGATGTTGAAACCCATTTGCACAAATTAACTACTAGTGAGGGTTGGTTTGTCAAGAGAGGGGACCTAAAAAGTGTCAATTTACCTGGGTTGAGTTTTAGATTTATGATGACAAATGATGAATATTGGTTTGGTTGCCTTAATGCTTATTTTGGAACTGAGGTTAGTCAAATAAAAGATACCATAGATGAGGGTTCCAAGAATATTCTGGAAGACCTCCTAAGTTTTCTTCATGCACATAAATCTCCTTCAAGGATAAATGATTTAACACCTTATTTGCAAGAGCAATGCTTCCATTTTATCTCAACATTGATTGTTGAGATTGAAGAACATATTGCACGTTTTTCACAAGCTCTCTATCACGAAATGAAAAATGAGGAGATTCCAAAAAAAATGAACAAGGAGACACTAGAGCCGATAGTTATAGTGGAAAGGGAACTTTTCTTAGGAAGGATTTTAGTTGCTCTCAATTTTCATTCAACTTCCCTTCCACTAGTTCTTGGCTCATCTCAACTCTGGTTTGTCAAGAACAATGCTTCAGTTTGAGGGAAAGGATCTTTGAATTTCAAATATTTCAGTACTAATTTTGATTACCTTCTTCTAGACAGTTCTAGAAGACAAATACTAATGAGAGGGGTTGGTTTGAAGCCTGAATCACAGGATAAAAATAATAGCACCAAATTGAATAAATTGATAAGAACTATGCACAATCTTTGTATCAGAGGTCATAGCATGTGGATATTGTGGATAATTGAAGAGATTTCAGGCATTCTCACAAGAGATCTAAGGGAGGATGATTCTTTATCCATGGCAACTCCTTTGAAGGCCTATATTCTAATTTGTATTGCATATTTTGTTTATTGTGGCTAATGAAGTTGGTTTCATTTCCATGATTCATCTAATCACTGATCTCTTCTTGTAGTTTTCATGAGATTTCTTCTAGTTTTGATTTAAATCATCATGGTTTATATTTGGATATATTAATAACCGAATGAGAATAAATCATCTAGAGTAAAGAGTTGCATTTTATTCTTTCAGTCACTTCGAACTCTTTATTTCCCAATAAATGGAAAAGACTATGTGCCCTTTCAACCCTTCCAATCCATATTAATCATGGAGATGTAATCTATAAGTATGCAGAAAAGTATCAAAGGGGAGCCAAAAAGTTAGAAATTTTCATAGGGCCTATGAATCAGCTCTTGTTTTTATATGAAAATATTGTTTTTTGTTTTCTATTTATAATATATATTGGCATCATTTGGGAACTCCTATTTTTGGGAATTCAGTAAGAGTTCTCAAACAAAGTAGGATGAAATATACTGTACAACTGAACATTTAAATGGAATTTGAAGCATGATTTTATTTAATTTTTAATTTGCTTCCTTAAGGAAACCTCATAAAATTCCATTTTCTGATTGTATATTAAACTACCTACTGCTTCTTTTCTTTTACTATTTCAAGTCACAATGTTAATGTTGTATGCTTGCTCCATCTCTTGTAGTTTTTTGTTCCATGATTTCAAGGCTTACCATTTATTAGTCTATGATTTGTAGGGTTGGGTAGAAACTGAATTGAAATAAGAGCATGAGGGTGGAGGTCAACTAGAGTTAAGGTTGGTAAATGCATTAAAGGCATAGTTACATCTCTGGCAAGTTACAAAGATGTTGAAACCCATTTGCACAAATTAACTACTAGTGAGGGTTGGCTTGTCAAGAGAGAGGACCTAAAAAGTGTCAATTTACCTGGGTTGATATTTAGATTTATGATGACAAATGATGAAGATTGGTTTGGTCGCCTTAAGGCTTATTTTGGAAATGAGGTTAGTCAAATAAAAGATACCATAGATGAGGGGTCTAAGAATATTCTGGAAGACCTCCTAAGTTTTCTTCATGCACATAAATCTCCTTCAAGGATAAATGATTTAGCACCTTATTTTCAAGAGCAATTCTTCCATTTTATCTCAACATTGGTTGTTGAGACTAGAGAACATCTTGCACAACTTCCATAAGCTCTCTATCAAGAAATGAAAAATGAGGAGATGCCAAAAAAATTGAACAAGGAGACACTAGAACCGATAGTTATAGTGGAAAGGGAACTTTACTTAGGAAGGCTTTTAGTTTCTCTCAGTTTTCATTCAACTTCCCTTCCACTAGTTCTTGGCTTGTGTCAACTCTGGTTTGTCGAGAACAAAGCTTCAATTTGAGGGAAAGGATCTTCAACTTTCAGATATTCTAGTACTGATTTTGATTACCCTCTTCTAGACAGTTCTGGAAGACAAATACTAATGAGAGCAGTTGGTTTGAAGCTTGAATCACAGGATAAAAATAATAGCACCAAATTGAATAAACTAATAAGAACTATGCACAATCTTTGTATCAAAGGTCATAGCATGTGGGTATTGTGGATAACTGAAGAGATTTCAAGCATTCTCACAAGAGATCTAAGGGAGGATGATCCATGACAACTCCTTTGAAGGCATGTATTCTCATTTGCATTGCATATTTTGTTTGTTGTGGCCTATGGAGTTGGTTTCATTTCCATGACTCATCTAATCGCTGATATCTTCTTGTAGTTTTCATGAGATTTATTCTAGTTCTAATTTAAGTCATCATGGTTTATATCTGGATATATTAATAATCGAATGAGAATAAAGCATCTAGAGTAAAGAGTGACATTTGATTCTTTCAGTCACTTCAAACTCTTTATTTCCCAATAAATGGAAAAGACTAACATGTTCCCTTTTAACCCTTCCATTCCATATTAATCATGGAGATGTAATCTATAAGTATGCAGAAAAGTATCAAAGGGGAGCCAAAAAGTTAGAGATTTTCATAGGGCCTATGAATCAACTCTTGTTGTTTTTATATGAAAATATTGTCGTTTGTTTTCTATTTATAATATCTATTGGCATCATTTGGAAACTCCCATTTTTGGGAATTCAATAAGAGTTATCAAACAAAGTAGGATGACATCTACTGTACAACTTAACTACTGTTCTACTGCACTGTAAACGTAAACCCCTACCATCCCCGCACTCCTTTCATTGCACTCTACATGGTTGATAAAAGAGCCACTTTTCACTTTATTATTGTTCATCCTTTTTCCTTACGTGCTACTCTATTTTTTACACTCAACTTCAAAAGTGATTTGCATGCCCCCTTAGAAAGTGAAAGCTAATTTTAAGAGTTCAAATTCTAAAATTTGTATAGACAACTCAATCTACATGTCCCTTAATATCATTTTTATAGATAAAAGTAAGTTCTCCTATGAACTATGCAATTTGATAGTGAAAACATGGAAAAGAAAATATCACTTTTAACACCTCATAATGGAAAAGAAAAGAATAAACAAACCTAGATTCCAAGTTCTCTATATAAATTCTTAACTTCTGCAACACAAGATGGATCTGCTTTTCCATAATTAGCCTAAAAAAGAACATAATCACTGCTAGTCAACAAGCAGCTAGTAAAATGATTAAAAAGAATGGATCATATGGATCATATGGCCTGACCGCGTACAGATTTGAAAAGTAAAATTAATTGAAACCATGGAAAGCTACTTACCACAAGATTCTGCACAAATCGTGTCTGATGCAGAAAAATAGACAGAGGTTGCAATCCAAATTCAAGCATCATGCTTTACTTCTACATTTTGGCAAGCTACCTTGAAAATAAGGTTTCGACTCACTGCTCCATTTTGGCGGGCTACATTGAAAATAAGGTCTTCACAAAGGTTTTAGAGTATGTTTATTAAAATGAAAATTATGCTTATAAAAAATAAATTGGTCATTTTTCCTCTTAGATTATTTGGTTGTTTATTCTTATCTTTTGTATTTTCTCTTCCTTTTGCTTATTTTTTGTTTTTCAAGGTTTTTGGGTTTTAGTTTTTTAGGTTCTCTTATGGTTTTCATTAATTTTTATAATTTGGTGGTTTTTCATCAATTTAGAAGAAACTTTGGTGTTCATATGATGACACCACAAAATATTTATTTATTAGTAATTTTATTTGTAATATTTTATTTGTTAATTATGGTCTTTATTCAAATTATAAAATGTGTTTAATTTTATTATACATCAATTAAGAAGATCTTTTAACTAAACTTAATGTTAAACTAGTTTGTAATGTGTCTTATTTATTCACATTTTTTTTGCCTTTAAGGCTGTGTGGATTCATTTTAGTGTTTAAAGTGCATTTAATGACACTTTCACATTGAATTATGTGTCCCAAACCCTAATTGACCTTTACATCATGACTAATAGGCCCCTATACCCCATATTGTGCATCCTAAGTTTTAGATTGATAAAATACTTAACAATTTGCAATTTAAACCTATTTTCTTATCTCCTGGCATCTTAGGGAAAAATGGCCCGTGGGACCCATTCGCCATCCATTGTGAATCAGTCCCATCTAGGTGGGACCCATTCACCATGGGTGGCAAATGAGTCCCATTTGGCCCAATTTTGACCTTTGAGTGGGAAAAAGTGAAATTTAAGTTTATTATTTTTACATGTCAGCCTTAGGGATCTGATTAACAAGAAAATAAGGTGAAATTCCTATAAATGTAAGCCTTTTAAACCTAATTCACATCTCTTATCATTCATTCATCCATCATTCTTCCATCTGATGTCAAGCAAGTTAGGGTTTTCACATTATAAGTCACTTAAGATCAATTTTCATACATTTAAGGGTATATTCTTCATGTTTTGCTACAAACATTCAAGATCAAACATCATGGAAAGGTATTGACTTCATTATTTCATGCTTCATTACATTCTTTCATTATTTTTGTTTAATTACCTAAAAGGGGTTTGACCAAGGCAAACCCCCATGCCCTAACATTCAACATTTCTCTCTCTTGTCTTGTGTGTTTGCAAATTTAGGCCTCTTGGAAGATTGGAAACCATTAAGAATAAAGTTGCAAATTTTTTTAGGTCTTCTCTCCATCGAACAAGTCAAAATATCAACAAAAAATCACTTTTAGTATTAGAAATTAGAGTTTTGGAAGTGGACACCTATAGAGTTCATCAATCTACAGACCGAGAGCTTTGAATTCCACCTTTGAATATTTAGAAATTCAAAAGTGGACTCATTCGCCATGGGTGGTGAACGAGTCCCACTCCAAGGTCATTTTTTGGTTTTCTGCATTTTTAGATACCCTTTTGTCAGAAACAGGTCCCGGAACAGTTTTGCAGAACTGGGACTGATTCGCCTAGAATGGCGAATGTGTCCCACCGAGCCTGAAAATAAGAATCAAGAGAATTCTAGAAGGAATTTCCATTCTCCATCCATATTCTAGATGCACACTTTTGGTTTCATCAAGTTCTATTGTAATTTGTATTCATTTCTAGGTGTTTTTAGAATATCACAATGTGTTTTCAAACAAGTTACATTTCTTAGGTTTTGCATTCATAATCAATCAATTTCATCACTTATTTGCATTTATAGTATAAAATTTACTCCTATCTTCATCATACATTTCCTAATTTTAGTGAACCACATTGATTTTGAGTGGGGTTTATCTCTCTCCTTTTAGGTGAAACATCCTAAGAGTGCAATAGTAGCCTACAAATCTCATTCCCAAAAATATATGGTTCATAATCTTATATACATTCAAATTAGGTCATTTACATATTAGGGTTAAAATTTCTTTATCATTCAAACTTGCATATTAGGGGCTAGAAAACTCCGTTGTCGATGTCATTTGTTGTGTTGGATTTGTAATTCCCCTACTATACTTATCAAATGTTTATCACTATGTGGTATGGCACTTGGAAATACCGTATGATACGACTTATGCAATTCTATGCGATTAGAATGCTACCTTGATTTCACCTCCATAAAGCAAGTGAAATCAAGTGGGGGCATACATCTACCCTCAAATTTGATTTCTAGAAGAAGTTAGATAAGAGGATTTTTGAATGACTAGTGGATTGGTTTTGTAGGATGCAGTTCCTACCATTGTGGTTTTGTGGATAGCTACAATGGGGGCTTCATTCTCCCATGATTTGTGAATGAATCCATATGACTATCCTTTTTAAAAGTTTTATTGTTTGAGTTCCTCTGGCTTTCATATGCACGTAGAGTCATATGGGCGCTAAAGAGGGCTAAATGTAGAGTAGCAAATTGTACTCCCTTCTTGGAGATAGTACAATTTCACACTTAATTTGAACCTATTTTAGTACCCTTGCATTCATGACACTTTAAACCATCATTAATAGGCCTCTAAGACCCTTTATTTTGAATCCAAAGGCTTATTTCAATTGAAATCCTAACAAAATAAACAAATACACTTAATTTTTTAACACCTTGACATTTCCTCACCTTGAAAAGCTAGGGTGGGACTCATACGCCACCTTGGGCGTATGAGTCCCCCTAGGTGGTACCCATACACTACCTTGGGTGTATGAGTCCCATGTGGCCCCTTTTTAGTGTTTGAGTAAGAAATTAAGGTTTCTAATTCAATTTTTTGGCTAATGTTGACATTTGGGATCTAATAAATAGTAAATTAGATGAGATGCCTATAAAACTAAGGTTTTGAGTCATTATTTCACCTAACCAATCCTTGAATTTTTAAGCAAGAGCCCTCAAGAGATATTTTCAAGCATTCAAGAACAAGTAGGAGGCAAAGTTGAAGTCTTGGAGTAGCATAATAGTGTTTCTATAGGTCTTCAAACTCACTTTCTTATAAGATCAAGCATTGTCGAGGATTGATGATATCTATGCCTATGGAGAATCATGATGGATTCTAGGTTGGGGAGATGCAACTAGCCATTGAACCAAGCCTAATGACTTGTTTCCTAGGTGATTCCATCTTCCATTATCACTCTATTTTCTAGCTAAAGGAAGGTACATGCATTATTGTGGCTTATTTGGGTGATTATAGATCTCCCATAGTGAGTTATCATCTTTATGTTTCATTCATGCATCCTATTATAGAAAATTAAAGTAGGGTTTCATTGCACTTTAGATCTGCTAATCTTAGATGCACTTACAATTAGGACTCACAAATATTTACTTTCAAGATCTATTCTTTCTATCAAGGTTTAATTACCAAACTAGGGGTTTAACTGATGCAAGCCCCCCATAAGAAAATTAACACAATATTTTGTTTTGCAGATTTTAGCAGGTTCAGATCCGAAAGAAAACTTTGGAAAACATAGGAAGGAAGTGTAGAGATAGGAGAAAATATTCAGATCCTGATCTTTTGGAAAAGCATAATGGGACTAAATCACCACCTTAGGCGTATGAGTCCTAGTATACCACTTTTACTAGTTTTCAAAAGATCTTGATCAGTCACCTAGAGATTGCAAATCCTTCCCAAAAACCCTATAATTGAACTAACTTTCCTAGTTTGGAATATGAGTCCTAGTACACCTCAAAAGTAGCAATTTTTAGGGTTTTCAGGCCTTGTTTAATCATCTTTGATCTTCCAGGTACCTTACTATATCTTTCTATTTGTCATTTTGATTTGAAGGTTATCTTTTAGGTCATCTATTTAGGTTTTACATATTGCTTTCATTCATGTCTTTCTTTCTAAGAACTTGCTTAGTGGTGAACCCCCTTTGTTTAATCACACCCAAGGAGACCTTGTAACAAACCCCTCTCTCAATTGAATCATTAGATTGAGATCTCTAGGGTTTCCTTGAATGAACTAAGAGTGAAATAGGAAGGAGTGATACCCTTTACCCTCTCTTTGGTGTTTCATCTCCTAAAAGGTGGATACACACGTATTTCCTCTGATTCAAAGCTAAAAACATAACTCACTCCCCCTCGGAGTGCTATCCAAAAAAAAAAATTGTACTTGCAATATGTCTTATACATTTTGTGCATATGTACATAGTGATGGAACTCTCAATTTTTTCTAATTAGGAGTGCCCATTTGAAAAAATTTGCCTCTGCACTTTCAGAGGTGCACTTGAAAAATATGCCTAAGTGACCTACTTTGGAGGGTTGTAATTTGGAACCAGTTGATTTTCAAGCCAAACCAATTTGTGAGCTCACTCATGTGACATATGTGAGAAGGAATGTTAATTTTCAGCTTCCCATGATGAGTTTTGACAGGGTTTTGAAAAGTGAAGCTAGAGGATTTTGGCACTTTTCTGTTGTTTGCAAACTTTTAGTTTTGCAAAGTAGCCTCCTGTTCGAGCTTGCATTTTGCAACCGGATGATTGTCATGTCAAAATGAATGTTTTTCTCCATTCTCCATGCAAAAATGAACTCCCATGTCAGTTTTCAGAGCTTCATGATCTGATTTGCTATTTTTTCCAGATCAAAACCAATTGCAATTTCTTTAGTTTTGCACCTGCATTTTTTGAAACCTTTTCAAGGTGGTCAACTTTGACCCTGAATATCTTTTGATGGACTATGATTCAATAAAATATCTCTTGCACACATTCTCGGTGTACCAAAATGATCTACTATGTCCAGTGGCAGCTCGCCAGTAGTTGATTTGGTATTTTTCCAACGAGGCAATTTCATGAGTTTTAATTGGTTCTTAACAGGCTGTTGTTGTAGAAAGTTCGAGTAAGCAACTTTGACAGTTAATAACTTTCACCTCATGATCTATTTCTCTGAGTTGTCTAAAGCACTCCATTCTCAGGTCTGATGTCTACAAGCTTCCAAGTTTTTATTGCTCCAAGAGGTCGTTTGACCAGTTTCCTAGGCCGATTTTGGAGCCAACTTGGCGAATTTTGACCATTGTTCAAATGTGCCAGAAAGCAAGTTCCGATGAAAACCCATTTCAAATAGTCATCTCTGAAGCATTCAAAATGTAGGGGAAAGTCAATTGAGCACAAAATTTGTTTGAAAACAAATTTTTTTCTTATTCGGGCCACATGGGGCCTAACATGCTTTGCATTGTTATGAGATTGTAAATGTTGAATTTGGTCAACTAGGATATGAGAATCTATCAATGGTTATTTCAAATGATTTCCAACTTGCAATGCATCATGGAAGGAAAACTCTTTGAGCATAGCACCCAAGTAGTCTTTTCTAGCAAAGGACATGGGCTTTTCAATCAAATGGAAAAGGTGATGCTTCACTCTCAGTTGTATGGGATCAAGTCACAACACTATTTGATTTTGCTAAGTTGTTTGAGAAGCTACAAGATGATGAAGAGAAAAATCTTTTATCAGGACAATTATTGTTCAGATTCCTCTGTTCATGTCAGTACACATTCATTTGTAGATATGGCTCCAATTTGGCATGGAACAGTAAATAGTGATTGATTTAAAGTAAAGAAACATTGAAAGTCTTATGCAGAGGATGAGTCAATGCAAAAGCATTTGGAAGCCAAGGTGCAATAACTATGTTTTTCAACAATACAAAGGCTGAGAGTTTTGTATGATGTAATCCCTTAAATGAGGTATGCCAGCTAAGAAGGAGGCCGATATGTTGATCTAAGGCTGCACATTGAAGGGGCAACCTTCTTGCCAAGCTTTGAAGGGGTCTTTTGATACCCCAAAACATTTTTACTTGGTTATACACATGCCAAGACCCACAATGGAGAAATGCATTCATCAAAGCACACAAGAGGGAGTCTTTATGTGCAACACAGAGGACAAAGGGCACAACAAAGAGGCTTGTTAAATATATAAGCCAGTCTTGAGATGTACGCTGTGGATATCAGATGAAATAGAATGCCACAGTGGCAGCCTATACAAAAAATGTATTTATTGCAAAGACCTCAAAAACTTTGCAGAGGCCATGCGCAAGCAAGAAGGGCTCCATTACAGGAAATGAATATGAGCTCATTTTGAAAATTATGCCTCAGCCACATATGGTTTCAGTGAATTCTACAAGGGTAGAGTGCACACAGTAGATTCATTGAAAGGTCTTTATAAACTTTCATGTATATGCAATAAGGTGCACACATGGCCCAAGTAGGGTATAGACATCCAACAAAACATGTGTCTATGTTGCTGATGGGAAACCACCAAAGCACTAAGGATGGAGGAACTCTATCGAAGGCACTGGCTATTTGTTTCCCTTTTGATTGAAAATGTAAATACTGTAGGGGATGACAACACAAAATGGATTGATCAGTTGAAAATGACTTTTGAAACTTGCAAACAAATGCAAGGCCACCACCATGAATGCAATGAGTGCAACATATGCATACATTAGACGCATTGAAAATACTTGAGAAGTTTCCAAGCATAAAACAACACATGGAGAAAGTGTCAGGGATATCCATCAAAGCGTATGCAATATAAGGATGTTTTTATGCAACAGTAATGGAAACCATGGTAGTGAGCTAATCTTGGTTAGTGGTGGCCATTGAAGACATTTTAGGATATATACACAATGGATTGACCATTTACACCTAGCCATGAAGGAGGAATTTAAGAGCACGTCAACACACTTGGAGATGACTTGAATGTTGTTTGCAATTGTTGGTAGAAACAAGAAAAGGGTTTTGAAAGCTCACAGAGTGAAGCTGATGCTAGCCACTCTCGGGTTGTATTTCACGTGGAAGAGAGGGATTTGAATGTTTTGTGGAGGGGAAGCTGCCCCAATTCTCATGAGAGGTGTTACCATTGCAAGCACAAGTTGTAGAGGAATGCAAACAAAGCAACAAAAAGCAAATATTAGGGCACAAAATGGAAAGAAATAAGATCAACGATGGAGCACAAGGATGAAAATGCAACTCAATCACAACCGTCCCCTGCCAATTCATGACTTTAAGATGCAAACTCTTTAAAACTTGCAAGATTGGCAAAATTCTGCCATGTGGCAGGTGGGCCCATGTGAAGTCTCTGTGCATGGGTCAAGGGTTTTAAAAGGAAAGTGTTTGGTAAATAAAAGGGGCCCAATATTTTAATTTTTCAAAGGCTCATTTGCTTAGTTCAAAAGCAAAACTAAAATATTTTTCTTGTGATAAAATTTTGAAAGTAAAAGGGGGGGGGGGGCGATATGTTTTTTAAATGTCCTCTTATTTGTAAAATAATGGGGACTTTAAAATAAGTGCTATGTAAAATTTTAAAATGGCATTTCATTTCTAAAGGGAAAAGTATTTTAAATATGCTGGGTAAAGTTGGAGTAAAACCTGTGTTTCTATTGGAGGAGTGAATTTTTATTCACTTTATAGGTAAAAAATGAATGCATAGGGAATTATTTTGATAAAGTGAATAAAACATTCACTATTTTGAAGACTTTATGAGTTGAAGGAGAAATTTGTGGAATGAAGTAAAATGAAAGCATGGGGATGGCTTTAGAAAGTGAATAAAATATTCAGTAAAGTTTTATTTGCTGGGTAAAATGCACGTGAAAGTGCAGGGAGCAATGTGAATTAAATATTCACTTCCTAAAGGGCTTTATGGTAAAAAAATTATTATTATTTGCTGAAAGTAAACGAATATGTAGCAAGATAAAAAGAGAATAAAAGGCTTTTACAGGAAAATTTATTTTTTACTTCCAGGGGTAAAATGGAGAGAATTTCCATGGGAAATTTTCTATTTCAGAACAAAGGTGAATGCAAACAGATTGAGAGGAAAAGTTTGTTGCAATGAAGAGAGAGGAGAGAGGCATTGCTTGCTGTTGATTAATAGTGGATGAAGATTCTAGATGACACCATCAGATTGATTTCCTGGCTTCTTCTATTTCCTTTTATTCTCATTCTCTTCTCATTGTAAGGGGTTCCAATTTTTGAAAGCTCTGCAAGTCAGGCAAAAGCTCTAGGTAGAATTGTAAAGCTAGGATGAATTGTAACTAAGTCACTATTCTGAAAGTGTATGTTCTGTGCTTTCATGTTTATGTTTTATCTAATAATTGTCTCCATTGCTGAAGTGTAGTGCTCTTTTGGGTTCAATAATAAAATTATCTAAGTCTTTTCATGCACATTTGTTGCATTTGAGTTACATATGTTGTTGCCTTATGTTTTGTGAATGATGTAATTGCTTTAATGAATCACAAGCTGGATTTATTATTGCCTATTATTTAGGGGATAGTGTAATTGCTTCAACAAATGTCACATGAGTGTTGTGTTTTAGGTGGATTTGTAAGAATGGTTACCAGATAAAGATTTTGTGGCCTTGTTGTCATAATATGATAACAATTGCAGAAGATCTTCAGAACATGTTCAATATTGTAAGATGAAATGTTGGTTATATGACTCCATAGCCCATTCCTTGGCATTGGTCAATTATTATGCTTCTTCTTTTTCAACTTGGTCCCAAATTCTTTAAATCATAAACCATTTTAATTATGTTTTATGAGTACTTGTATCTGCCATGTTCTCCATGGTAGTTTCTGAAATTCACTCAGTGTCTTGCCAATATTGAGTGATATTTTATGTTTCTCAGCATAATTCTATGAGAGCATTATCTATTAAGCAATATCATGTTAGTTGTGTGCTTGAATTAAGTTAGATGTTGCTAAAGGGTCACCCCCTAGGTCCTATAGAGCCTGAAGTGTAGGGGAAATGTGTGTTAATTCCATTTCCTGTTAGTTGGCCAAATCCACCTTTGAATCTGAACATAAGAAATTGGCTAGTCTTTAGGATTCATTTGGTCTATTGATTTGGGGAACCAACACATAGAAATTTGAAACAATGACTGAAATACATCAAAAAGGAAAGAAATGGATTCACCCAAAGGAAGAGTTTGACTATTGTAGCTTTCAAGATAGTGTTGCCATTCTTGTTTCCCTTCTTCCCAAACCTTCTTGGCTATGCTAATCATTATCCTCTAAGTCTCCATCTCCATCAAGATTTCCTCACCACCATTTAGAGTGTTGGGTACCAAATTTAGCTCTGAAGCTCTTTCAACACTAAAAAGGGCATAGGAAACAAATATGGACCTAGAGTTCACTAGATCCTTGAGATCGTAGCCAATGGAAATGGATACTCCCACCTCTGAGGCATAAACACAAGGGTAGGGATCCTATTTCATAATTTTCACACTCAAGGACACCTTAGAGATCTCAATCCAATAAATAATGGAGAGAGAGATCTGACAATAAGGTATCCTAGGATAAGATTTTAGATTACAAGAGGGGTTCACCACCAAGTTTAGACTTGGAAAGACAATGAAATGGAAAACATAATGTGATATGCAAAATGACTTAAAAATGCAAATAAAACAAAACAAAAAGCTGTAAAATTGGACGTGTGAACCTAGAAACTTGTAGAGACTTGGATGGAGATTAGAAATGTTGCTGATTCTAAAATTTTGTCCCACTAGGACTCATTCACCAATCTAGGTGAATCAGTCCCAAATCAGGGTTTTTGCACAGGAATAGGTTTCTCGAGAAAGGGTATCCAAAAATGTCAAAATTTCAAAATTGACCCAGAATGGGATTCATTCACCACTTGTGGTGAATGAGCCCAATTTGGTTTTTCTAGAAATTTAAAGTTCTGATCTGCACCTCTTAGTCTACTCTTTCTACTTCTCTAGGTTCTTAGATCTGAAACACTGATTTTTGAGACTATAAGTGACTTTTTGTGAAATTTTTTAACCTTTCCGATAGGGAGATAACTCCAACAATATTGAAACCTAATATTCAATGATCTCCAATACTTCAAAGCACCTAGATCTACAATCACACAAGGAAAAAGAGAAAATGTTGATTGTTAGGGAATAGGGGTTTTCCTTGTTCAAACCCATTTTAAGTAATTAAACCAAAATGATGAAATAAGATAATGAAGAATGAACATGGAGTATTGAAATTAGAACCTTCCCATGATGATGGATCTTGAATTGTTTCAACAATTGATGAAGAATCTTGCTCTTGAATGCCTTAGAAATGATCTTGGAAGCTATCTTGATGACCTTGTGAAGACTTGGAATGCTTAACTCTTGCTTGCTTGACTTGATAACATGTAGGATTGATTTTGATTGTTTTTTCTTATGTGAAATGCGGATTTGAAGGCTTTCTTATATAGGAAATCCACTCACATGATCGTTAATTTGATCCCCAAGGCCGACATTGAAGAAATTTGAATTTAAAACCCACTTTTCTCGCTCAAAGCCTTAAAAATAGGCCAAATGGGACTCATTCGCTATCCTAGGTGAATGAGTCCCACCTGGATGGGACTCATTCACCCAAGGTGGTGAATGGGTCCCGTAGGGGCTAGTTTCCATGCTAAAGTGTCAGGAAGTGAACAATTTAAGCTTTTATGTTGATATTGTCGAGTTTTTTTGAATCAAAATAAGCCTTGGGATGCATAATATGGGGTCATAGGGGCCTATTAATGATGATATTAAGGTCATAAATGTAATAAGGTCCAAAATCCAATGGGAATGTGTAAATAAATACACTTTACAACACTAAATTAAGGAAAAATTGAGTTTGTTTAGCTTAGAAGGGCTCTAAATCCCATGTGAACGTGTAAAACACATTAAAACACTAGATTAGGTACATTTGATTTATCAGCCTTCAAAATTTAATATGAAGATGTAAATAAATACATTTTACAACACTAAATTAGGACAAAGTAAAGTTAATTTAGCTTAAAAAGGGCCAGAGACCTAATGTGGATGTGCAAAACACCTCACAACACTAGATCAAGGTGACATTAAGTCTAATTTGTCATTAATTATTCTTGAATTAAGCAAGGAAAAGGTGTACTTTTTTGGTGACTCCAAAGATTACCAAACTACATTCTAATCTTTTCTTTCTAAGCTTGTATTTGGAAGTACTAATCATGTAAATTTTCAATTACTGACCTTGTGCTTCCATCTAGATATTGTGTCGGATCATAGGCACTAGAAGATTTTTCAATTTAGGACTCAATTGAGTCCATCTCATCTTTTATGCTTCTTGTAGACACTGACCACTTCATACAATACTGAAATAAAACCTTGGCTTCTACCACACAAGCTTGCACACCCTTAAGATTTTCTTAAAATTTATTATGTGCATTGGCACACTTCTCTATTGCATCCATTAATTTTTATGGAACTCTCAAATTTTGCAAATTTGAAGTGCTCGTTTCAAAATTTTGCATCTACACTTTCATAAGTGCACTTGAGAAATCTTCCCAAGTGACCCACATTAGAGGTTCGTAATTTGGAGCCTATTGATATTCGTGAAAAACCCATTTGCAAGCCCACTCATCTGACATATGTGAGTAGGAATGATTTTTATTAGGGTTTTGAAAAGTGAAGCTGGAGGGTTTTGGCACTTTTCTACTGTTTGCAAACTTTCATTTCTACAAAGTATCCTCCCATTTGAGCTTGCATTTTGCAAATGAATGATCATCAAGTCAAACTGATTGTTGCTCCTGATTCTCCATACCAAGATGAGCTCACATGTTAGGTTTCAGAGCCTTATGAGTTGACTTGCTATTTTTGCTAGGTAGAAACCAAATGCAATTTCTTCAATTTTGCACCTACATTTTATGAAACCTTTGAAGGAGGTCAATTTCGACCGTCAATATCTTTTGATGAATGATGATACAAGCTAAGACCTATTGTACACATGCTCACTGTACCAACATGATCCGTTGTGTCCAGTGGCAGCTCGTGAGGAGTTGATTTAGTATTTTTCCAATGAGGTCATTTCGTGAGTTTTAATTGGTTCAAAACAGGTTGTTTCAAAAAGTTCAACCGAGCAACTGTGATAGTTAATAACTTTTTCCTCATGATTTGTTTCTTTGAGCCATCTATTGCACTCCATTCTCAGGTCAATTGTCTACATGCCTACAAGTTTTCATGGCTCTAGGAGGTTGTTTGACCAGTTTCCCACACCGATTCGAGAGCCCACTTGGCCAGTTTCACCATTTTGCAAAAGGGCCATAAAGGATATTTTAATGCAAACCCATTTCATCTTTGATGCATTCATATGCCATGTTTGATTAGTTTGAGCATAAAATTTGTTTGAAAATGAAGTTTTTTTAGTCAGGACCACAAGGGACTCGACATATGTCACTTTGGATGAAACTCTTTCAGTTTTCAGTATGCTTTGGAAAGAACCAACCGAAAAATTACTTGCCCTTTCAAATTCCCCAAATTTCTCTAATGTGGTGTTGCAAGCAATTACTAAATTGTAATGCTTTTTGCTCGAGCCATAGAAGTATGATGGTGCGGAATTAAAATGTGATAAAGAGTGGTGTCTCACTTGATTTCTCATGGGACAAAGTGACCAAACCTTTAATTTTGCTTGGTTGTTTGATCAGCCACATGATATTGAAAAGGAAAATCTTTTTCATGCCAGTATAGTCCAAATCCCTTGAAAAGATGGATTCATATCTCCACTTTGCAGCCACAGTTAGAGCCTTAAAATGGGACTAGTTTCAACATGGTGTTGATGGAATTGCTTAAATGCAAAGGTAGCTCTTAGTTGAAGTGAAAAATGTCTCAAAATTGTTTATGGAAATCTTATTTAAAGCAAGAAACCCATTGAAATGGGTGCCCACAAATTGTGAGTAGGTATGAGCTCTGTTATAAAGCAATGGTAGAAAGTTTAATATACAGAGTCTTGTGATATAAAATAAATCAAGTAGTTGGAACCCCTGTGATGAATTCAAAGAGGCCTCCAGTAGCTAGGTTTATGTGGTTCCTTCAAATTGAACTTTCCAACATTTGAAATTATTAGGACTCTTTAGTATGAGAATGTAAAGGGGGATCGATCCATGAATTGGGATGCTACTTCACAAACAAGGCATGTAAATTGGTTTTGAAAAAAATCATAAATTGATGTGGTCTCATGGAATGCCATGATTGTTGAATGCACAAAATGGAGTGATTAAAAGTCTAGCAAATTTTAAGCCAATGCATTTGACATATGCAAAGATGGATGGTGCCAGCACACTATGTGAAATGATATGTTGAAAAGGCCTCAAAAAATGTTGGCAACTATGATTGGAAGAGGTGCACTGCAATTGGTGGTGCCACCATAGCATAAGGGATGTAGTAACTTACAAGAAAATGTGATAGGTAAATAGACTGCCATCCTTGCAACCGCATTTTGAGCAAGGAGATGAGACCATTGATGAGGGTGCATACACATAAAATAGAGTTGTTGAAAATATCTCAAAAAATTTCAAGCAAATGTAATTGGAAGTAGAACACAACATAAGGAGGCCAATACAATTTTATTGCTTGTGATCGATGTATGAAATACCACACACCAAAGGAAGGGTTCACACACTTGCAGGGAAACACATGATTGTTGAAAAAATAAAATGAAATTGTTGAAAATTCTTTAGAATACTTCCATTTTAATGAATGGGTGGCATCGAGTATTCTGAAGGGAATGCCATAAAATCACCTCACAAAATGATCAGTTGAAAAATCCTTAGAAACTCCAAGCAATTGCAAGTAGTAGCCACACAGCAGAAGGGAGATTAGGGCATACATATACATCAATGCATAATGGTTAATGTGAGCTTCACCGTGAGTACCAAAGAGGCAGCACCAAAGGAGAGTGTGCACACAATAGATTGTTGAAAAGGTCCTATAAAATTTAAATCAAATGCAACACAACAAAGAAGCATGGAATACCATGAGCTTCTTGATGGAATACCCTTGTTAAATGAATCTCAAATAAATACCACTACAGGGCACGCCATTGCTGCAGGGATATATACATAAAAGAATGCTTGAATGAAACTTTGTTTCATCAAACGCCACATTCACAAGTTGCTACAAATAAAGTGAATTTGTTGAAGACTCTTCAAAGGGGTAGCGTACTTAATGGGGAAATTTTTTTGACTGTGTATGGCAGTCCCAGTGCAAACTGAAGAAGGTTTATTCAATGTTTCAAAGCACTAGAAAATGGAACACCCCACTTGCCTATGCAATAAATTGACTGTGAAAGCGGCCAAGAGGAGTGGATTCCTTGTGTACAGGCTCATTCCAGATGAAGTAACAATGGCGGCTTTCTTGTAAGTGAGGGATATCAAATTGTATGTAGAATTTTTGCACCACCATGATCACACAAAAAGCACTAGTTGAAGAGCCTCTAGCAAAGGAATGCACACATAAAAAGAGTTTAGGGAAAATGAAAGGGAAACAAAGTAGATTGACAGTGGAGAATAGAGTTGTGTTTGCAACCATATCTCAACCGTTCCTCACTAGATCACATGATAAAGATGCTTTCTCTTTAATTCTCGCAAGATCAGCAAGATGCTTCCACGTGGAGGTGGCGGGCCTGACAAAGTTTTCATTGAGCGGTGAAGTCCTAACTTTCCCAATAAATTCTTAATGAAAACCTTTGCTCGCATATAATTTTCAGGAAATGCTTGTGCAGGGAAAAGTGCATGGTGGGCCCCTTTAAAATTTAAAGGCATCATATTTAAAAATCCCGGTGAGATAAGGGATTATATTGTGGGTTTTATTTTTGAAAACCAAGTATTTTAGAAAATGATAGGTGAAAAGTGGGAAAATGTTTTAAATGAAACATTTAAAACATCATAAGCATGGATAAGGTTTTGTTGCCCAATGATAAAACATTAAAGCTTTTCACTTTTGTTGAGTGAAACTAAAAGGCAATACCTTTAAAATTAAATGATGTGCTAGGAAATATAAAATCAGAGATGCTAGATGGGTAAAGTGTGTTGCCTAAATAAATATTTCAGATCAAATATTTAAGGTATTGTATGGACGTGAAATTGCATGGAGGGGGATAATTTTAATAGAATGTTCACCATGTGAAATATTTTATTCATACAAGTGAATAAAATAAAATGGAGCCACAACAAATAAAATGTAGCACAAAGGCAGAAATGAAGTTTTCACCGAGTATTTTTCACTTGCTAGTAACTGCAGAATGAAGATGATTTTCACGGAGGAGTGAATTTGCTATTGCAAATTGGAGAAAAAAAATTGTTGTTGCAAATGAAGAAAGATGAGAGGATTTTCTAGATTGAAGAAAGAAGCTACCATGTGTTGTCAATTGATTAATTTTAGGGTTGCTTCTATTTTCTTCTCATTTGTAGGGGTTCCAAATTTCTTAAAGCTCTGCAAGTCAGGAAGAAGCTTTGGGTAGATTGTAAAGCTAGGGAGAATTGTAATTGAGTGATTAAATCTAAAGTGTGTGTTCTGAATTATGCTTTCATGTTTATTTTATCTAATAATTGTCTCCATTGCTGAGAAGTAATGCTCTTTTGAATTCAATATGAAAATTATCTAAGTCTTTTCATGCACATTTGCTACATTTGAGTTACATTTGTTGTTGCCTTCAGTTATGTGAATGATGTAATTTCTTTAATGAATCACAAGTTGCATTTATTATTGCCTATTATTCCTAGGGGATAGTGTAATTTCTTCAACAAATGTGACAAGAGTGTTGTGTTTCAGGTGGATTTGTAAGAATGGTTACCAGATAAAGCTTCAATGGTCTTGTTTTCATAATTTGATAATAGTTGCAAAGATCTTCAGAACATGTTCAACAATGTACGATGAAATGTTGGTTATATGACTCCATAGCCCTCTTATTGGCACTGGTCAATTATTATTCTTCTATTGTTTTCAGCTTGGTCCCAATTCTTTAAATCATAAACCATTTCAATTTTGTATGCTAAGTTATGTAGGAGTTTAGGTGAACTCTCAAACACCCAGAATCACCTGCAAGACAAAACTTCCACAAGAGAGAAATGGTAGAAAAATCATGCTATGATTAAGATGCAAGGATTCCAAATTGAATATGACATGATTACAAATGTACAAAATGCCTGAATAAATAGGCATGAAGAGAAAACCTAAGATGCATAAGATGTTGCCATGTGTCTTGATCTAACAACATGTGACAACATGTGAACCCTATCTAGATGATTATTAAATGTTGAGATAAGTTCTAGAAGGACAACTCATCTTCTAGAAGGAATCTTATCCCACCAAACAAGGAAGGGAATATAATCCCATTTATTAAATGATTTATCTAATAATGCAACCTAGGACTAATTAATTAAATGCAATACCTAAGTTAACTTATGCTAGTGGAATAATTAATTAATTACACTAACACCCCCATAAGTTCAACTTAGGAGGAAAATGCAATGATTAGGGCATGGATGATGATGATGGGTCCCGGATATGAGGCCATGTTAGGTACCCATGTACATGATAGATGCAAAAATCTCCCACAACTGGAGAAAAGGGGAAAACCCAGTGGGAACAAAACCCCTCTCCAAAAAGGAGATGAAAAAGAAAAAAAGTGAGATAGGATGGGAAGGATGGAGGACTCCCAAATACCCCCCAAGTACACCATCCATCACATGGATACAATATATTAGCCCCTCCATAGGAGGGAAGAGAGAGACTATATAGCCCCTTTAAGATGTGATCAAAATAGAGGAGTGATACCCTCCACGTCCTCCAAGCCTATAGAAGTAGCCAAGTCAGTGATACCTGAAATGAAGCCATCCTATGATGTCAAGTCTGGAAAATTGAATGTGTCCTGATGATGATGATAGTGGAAGCCTCAATCAATGAATTTGGACAAGGAATCATTGAATGTGAAGGGATACCAATGTCTTTGATGGAGAAAAGCACCTGAAGGAACCTTGTCAACCTCTTCGAAGGATCAAGGCAATCAACTTCCTACACAACAATATCATCATGGGGTACTTGATCTGAAGAATGACATTCTGAATCTTGACCATCAGGGAATGGTGGAGTATCTGAATCTCCATAGATCTCCCAAAGCTTAGTCCAAAGGATGTGAGGACAATCACAATGATCAATAACATTCAAAACATCACAATCAACTTGCATAGAAATGATTCCAAAACAGTGTATCTGCTGCAACTCCAAGCGGTTCATAAATACCTTCACTTGATGGGGAACTATACCAAACAGATGAGGCAATCAAATGGTGGCGATCCCATCTCACCATTATTGATAGTTACCCTTGGCAACATAACCAAAGAAGGAGTATATGCAAGCCCCATAATGAAATTTCTCCAAAAATACAAAGACAAATGACCTTCAACATAAAATGGAAACTTCCAAATATGATGTGCAACTAAAGTGATGCTACCCAGATCAAAAAATATTTTCCCAAGCTTCAGATGTTCCAAGTATTAACAAATGCACCAAACTAAAAAAATCAATGCAAGAGTACCTGGAGCTGAAACTGATCAGAGAGTCTGACTGATGAAAAAAGATCTGAAATATCTCCCGAATGCCGCTAGAATTTCTGGATTTTGACAATCTGATGCAAAGATATTAGTCGTTGAGTCCAAAGTGGAGGATTGACTTTAGTTGACTATAGAATTTTCTGTGAGAAAAAATTTATAGAATGGATGCTACCATTGGAAACTAGACAAAATTCCTTTTCCGATGGTATCTCGTTTGTCAATTTTCGATACCATGGCCAAAAGTTATGAGTTTTTCAAAAAAAAAAAAAATTAGCCTGCAAGAAATGGGTTTTCTAGCAAAAAAAATTCCTTTTGATTTGATTTCTGCAAAATTT
Organism: Sequoia sempervirens; assembly: GCA_007258455.2. Classification (NCBI taxonomy): domain Eukaryota; kingdom Viridiplantae; phylum Streptophyta; class Pinopsida; order Cupressales; family Cupressaceae; genus Sequoia; species Sequoia sempervirens. The sequence goes on from VDFB02319892.1 coordinate 59,590, forward strand.
GTTCACAACGAGTGGACAAAAATAGAAACCCATAAATATTTTGAAGCTGAGAACAAAACCCGGAAATATTTTTTTTGATCCAGCAAGTAGAAAATGAAAAAAATATTTTTTTTAACCTTCAGCCAGAAGAAAAATGAAGTGTGCCAATTTTTGTTCAGTTATTTTCTCTAGATCTGTAAAAGATATCAAAAATCTAAAAGATACCCAATTCAGATTTTGACCCTAGCTACAAAACCCATAAACTGTTTTTCCTATAACTGAGTGGAAGCTGGATTTTTGAAGCAAAAATAAAAAATGGCTTTAAAAAAGTTGTTTGCATCTAGCAAGACTTTCATGCCAAAAATGATCTCTCATATTTGAGAAGAAGTCTGCAACACTGAAGCTCTGATACCATGTAGGAGTTTAGGTGAACTCCTCAAACACCCTAGAATCCCTACAAGACAAAACTTCCACAAGAGAGAAATGGTAGAAATATCATGCTATTATTAAGATGCAAGGATGTCAAATTGAATATGACATGATTACAAATGTACAAGATGCCTGATTATATAAGCAAGAAGGAAAACCTAAGATGCAAGAGATGTTGCCATGTGTCATGATCTAACAATATGTGAACCCTATCTAGATGATTATTAAATGTTGAGATAAGTTCTAGAAGGACAACTCATCTTCTAGAAGGAATCTTATCCCACCAAACAAGGAAGGGAATATTATCCCATTTATTAAATGATTTATCTAATAATGCAACCTAGGACTTAATTAATTAAATGCAAGACCTAAGTTAACTTATGCTAGTGTAATAATTAATTAATTACACTAACAAGTTATGTGTTTGCCATGTTCTCCATGCTGGTTAGTGAAATTTACTCAATGTCTTAGCCAATATTGAGTGATATTTTATGTTTCTCAGCATAATTCTATGAGAGCATCATCTGTTAAGCAATATCCTATTAATTATATGTGTAAAACTTTAGATGTTGCTGAAGGGTCACCCCCTTGGTCTTACAGAGCCTAAAGTGCAGAAGATCTCAGTCTTTGACTGAATCTTGTTAGTTGTCCAAGTCCCTCTTTGAATCTGAACATGAGAAATTGGCTAGTCTTTAGGATTCATTTGGTCTGTTGATTTGGAGAACCAACAGAATGGCGACTCCGCTGGGGAGAAATTTGAATATCCAAGTGCCAACTACTTAGTTACAGAGTCATATTATTGTTTTCCATTATGAATTTAGTTCAAATTATGAAGGATTTAAACCTTGAGAAATAAACCGTTGTAATGAACCTGAAGATTTCATGATCTATGGTGCTTTGCTGGTGAAAGGAACTTAGAAACAAATTTACATGTGAAAGAACTTCATGATGTTTGAAGTTCAGTCCTCTATGAAGAGAGGTGGTGACTTTGTCAAAAGAACCTATTGAAGATTTGAAGAAAAGTTCCAAATCTACACTATTTCCAGTCAGGAAGAAAATTTGCAACAGCTTCAACGTTTCTAGGTATTCTTCACTCTTGGCTTTCAAGAAACTTGTGTATGAAAACCATATTTGAACATCTTAGAAATTTTTTTGGTTCCCTATTTAGTGATTTAGCACTGACAGAGGGAAAGGATAGTAGGTTTAAGTTTGCATACTTCTGAATTGTAATTTACAGCTTATGTATTATGTTGAAAGTGTGCTTGTTCTTGAAATTTTCCCATTGAATAGATCTTAGGCTTAGATGCATTTGAATTATGCATTGTAATATTCTAAGTTCATGATGAAAGATAGAAATAGGGAAATGAATGATAAATTGTAGAGTTGATTTGTGAATTTTGAAATAGGCATGCCAAAATGCTTCAATATATGCATCCTAGTATGGTTCTGGATGGAACCATGGTTTGTGATCAGTCCCAGCTAGATTTTCAAAGAAGTTTCAACATTAGAAGGTACAAAGCCATCAATTTTAGTGGCATTAATAGTTACCTAAATGAAATTCCAGCTAAAGTCAGAAATAAATTACCAAAATAAATTGGTGATAAGTTTGAATCAACAAATAAACATCTACGAGAATTCAATAATGTGATGGATGATTATGAGGTTGATTACAAGGATGTGATCATGAGACTATTTGTTCAATCCTTAAGAGGAGTTGCAAGGGAATAGTTCTCCTATCTACTAGCTTCCTCCATTCATTTATGGGAAGAGTTTAAGGCAGTGTTCATGGAGCAATTTGGAGAAAGGATTGACCCTATTTTGATAAGGAAAAAGTTCATGAACATGTTGAAAGGAAAAGATGAGTTAGTCCCATCTTTTAATCTCAAGTTTTCAATGATCATAAGAGAGATTACTAAAGGCATAAGACCAAACGATGGGGAGTGTTTGGTTATGAGACCAAACGATGGGGAGTGTTTGGTTGTGTACTTAGGAGCATTTCACAAAAAGATGAGTTTCTTATTAAGAGACAAGGATCCCACAACCCTGCACCAAGCATATCAAATTGCTAAGGCTATAGAGAAAAATTTGAGATACTCAATGATGAAAGGACATAGGGCTGTGAGTGTTGATCATCCTAATACACCTCATGTAGATAGACATCATGGATCAGGTAATAGAAATACTTGTCAAAATGGTAATGATGCGACTGCCCTGATTCCTCCATCATCCCAACATGCAGGACATAGTGAGCTTCATGTTAAATGTCATCAAGATTTGAGCAATGTTGATCACACATCTCTTGTTCAAGGATTGTCTAAAATACAAAGACGCAAAGGAGAATCAACACATGATCTGTTCTTAAGGTTTTTGGATGCCTTGTTGAAAGTCCCCACAGATTTCAGACCTAAGGATTTAGTGTGCATTGATCTATTTTGTGAAATATATGAGTCTGGGTTGAGTATTTTGCCAAAGGGGTTGAAGCCTCACAGTTTGGATCAAGTACTTGATTGGATAAAGCTTATTGAGGGAGCCTGACTTACTTATGCACAAAATGTGGTGTCTCAAAATAAAGATAGTAGTTGTCTTATTAAAGAACATCAGGACATGATACACATGAATGAAAGTAGTTTATCAAAAAATGAAGATATGTGTTGTATGAATGAGGACGTTGACTATAATCAACTCACAATTAACACATGTGCAAATCCTTGCAATAGTGATGAAGATGAATATACATGGTATGATGAGAAAATAGATATGCATGGAAATTTTCTTGCAATATGTTGGCTAATGAGAAGGATGAAGAGATGCAAGACATTATTCCATGTCAGGTTTTGGTTAGTGAAGATAAGGCTAATGCTGCTGAAATCTCATCACAAATCAGTGATCAAGACTTTGAAGATAGAAGTTCAAGCACTCACTTTGAAGAATCTAAGCATCATCTATATGGTGATGAGTCTTCTTGTGACGAGGATGATGATGAAAATCAAACTGATTGCTCTTCTGCTAATTATGAATGCTCCTATGAGGATGATACATATGTACTTTCTTCACATGAAGATTGCAATGACATGAATGCTCATAAAATCACTTGTCCACAAGTGAATGATCCAATTGCATTTGATGCAAACTTGGAATGTAATTCAGATTTGACATCAATGGAGCATACTAGTTCTATGAGTGATGAAGAATTTGAGGACAAACATATGTGTGTCCAATTTGCTGATCATGAACATAGTAGTGTTGGAAGTGATGAAGATGTGGATGAACCCGCTTATGTCTTTGTTGTTCATGATTGTTTATATGAAGTAGAGATGGAAATGTCAATTATACATGAGAAGGATGATGACGTGCACATTGATGAAGGAAGGAATTTAGTTTTGAATGATCAAGTTATGCATCTTGACAATCACATGGGTCTAGGATTGGCCTTGTTACCCATTGATAAGGTTACACATTTTGATGGCCTTTCAAATTATGTTGACATTGCAAAACCTTTTGACCAATGTGTACAACAACCATATGATGCAAATGATAATGGGTGTGATGTCAGTCAATATGAGATTGAGTATGGGTATTTCTTTGATGATCTCTCTTGTTTTCATGGTATGCAAGTGGATATATTTTCTTTGAATGCAGAATGCATTAGTATGAAAGAGAATGAAGGTTTTAGTTTCATTGCTAATGAACAATTTTTAGATTATAGTGAGTCTTTGGCACATGGGTCAATATGCCTATCAACTGAAAGTGCACGCGAAGTTACTAGTGCACATGAAAGTTTCTTGGCTAAACCTATTAATCTTGAAAGTGGTAGCATTCAAAATGATTTAGACACTGAACATGTTATGAAAAATCAATGTGAGACTTTTGGCTCAGGGTTAAAGTCTGAGTTACCTGAATCTTTGTACATTTGAGACATTCCATATGGACTTGCATAGTGGTTTGAAAAATGGAACTGATATTATGTGTGAGCCTGAGATAGAGAACATTGCTTATGTATTGGATGCTGACAATTTTGCTGAGTGTTATCATGTGAATGAAGATGAAAGTACTTTTGGTGTTGATAAACTTGATTTTCAGAATCTTGAAACACATGACAATGTGTTTGGGCTATGGTGTCTAGATGAAGACAAACCAACTTGTGATGTAGTTCAGTTGGAGGAGATACAACTATGTGAGAAATCTTTGCTCAACATACAAGAGGATTGCATGTTGGTTTTTAGTCATGACATCTCCTCTGAACATGATCATTATGAGGGTGTTAATGAATGTGATAAGATTATGTCTTCATGTGATCTTGATCACTACCCTCATATGTTACCACTTGATACAAAATAAAAAAATGAAGAGAGTGGTGATGATGTGCCCTATGTAATTTGGCTGCCATGTGATGACAAAGCTAAACAGAGAGCAAGTTTCACTTGCACAAAGGCAACCTACCTATGCAGAAGTATAGTTACCTATGTTGTTATGGTTTGACAAAGGCAAGCATGAGTTGAGGGAGATCAACTCTTTTTATAGAATTGTGTTTGACTGAGGTAAATGTTGACTCTTTTTTTTCATTTGGTGTCCTGGGGTCACCAGATGAAGTTGAAAAAGAAGATGAATAAAGGCGCAATTTGAGAGCACTCAATGGACTCAGTTTTTGGTCAACTCCCTAGAGACCTAGAATCTTGCTATGCCCACAGGGGGAATACATCCCCAATCAGAGCCACCGATGGAACTCTCAAATTTTGCAAATTTGAAGTGCCCATTTCAAAATTTTGCCTCTGCACTTTCAAAAGTGCACTTGAGAAATCTACCCAAGTGACCCACTTTGGAGGGTCGTAATTTGGAGCCTACTGATTTTCGTGAAAAACACATTTGCAAGCCCACTCATCTGACATATATGAGTAGGAATGTCGATTTTCAGCTTCCCATGATGAGTTTTATTAGGGTTTTGAAAAGTGAAGCTAGAGGGTTTTGACACTTTTCTGCTGTTTGCAAACTTTTAGTTCTACAAAGTAGCCTTATTTTTGAGCTTGCATTTCCCAAATGAATGATCCTCAAGTCAAACCGATTGCTACTCCCAATTATCTATACCAAAATGAGCTCACATGTCAGGTTTAATAGCCTTATGAGTTGATTTTCTATTTTTGCTAGGTCTAAACCAAATGCAATTTCTTTAGTTTTGCACCTGCATTTTTTGAAACCTTTGAAGGAGGTCAACTTCGACTGTCAATATATTTTGATGAATGATGATTCAAGCTAAGCCCTCTTGCACACGTTCTCATTGTACCAACATGATCCACTGTGTCCAGTGGAAGCTCGTCAGGAGTTGATTTGGTATTTTTCCAATGAGGTGATTTCGTGAGTTTTAATTGGTTTTGAATAGGCTATTGTTTCAAAAAGTTCAATTGAGCAACTTTGATAGTTAATAACTTTTTCCTCATGATTTGTTTCTTTGAGAAGTCTATTGCACTCCATTCTCAAGTTAGTTGTCTACATGCCTAAAAGTTTTCATGGCTCGAGGAGGTCATTTGACCAGTTTCCTAGGCCAATTCCAAAGCCCACTTGGCCAGTTTCACCATTCTACAAAAAGGCTAGAAATCATATTTTAATGCAAACCCATTTCATCTATGCATTCATGTGCCATGTTTGATCAGTTTGAGCATAACATTTGTTTGAAACGATTTTTTTTTTAGTCGGGACCACAAGGGACCCAACATATGTCACTTTACATGAAACTCTTTCAGTTTTCAATCTGCTCTGGAAAGAACCAACTGCAAAAATACGTTCCCTTTCAAATTCCCCAAATTGCTCCAATGTGGTTTTGCGACAAATTACTAAATTGTAATTCTCTTTGCTCAGGCCATAGAAGCATGATGGTGTGGAAATAAAATGTGATAAAGAGTGGTGTCTCACTTGATTTTCCATGGGACAAAGTCACAAAACCTTTAATTTTGCTAGTTTGTTTGATTAGCCACATGATATTGAAAAGGAAAATATTTTTCATGCCAATATAGTCAAAATTCCTTGAAAAGATGGAATGCATATCTCTAGTTTGTAGCCACAGCTCAAGCCTTAAAATGGGATTAGTTTGAGTATAGTGTTGATGGAATTGCTTAAATGCAAAGGTAGCTCTTGGTTGAAGTGAAAAATATCTCAAATTTATTTATGGAAATCTTATTTAAAGAAAGAAACCCATTGAACTAGGCACCCACAAATTGTGAGTAGGTATGAGCTTTGTTATAAAGCAATGGCAGAAAGTTTAACATACAGAGCCTTATGATATAAAAGAAATCAAGTAGTTGGAACCCCTGTGATGAATTCAAAGAGGCCTGTAGTAGCCAGGTTTATGTGGTTTCTTCAAATTGAACTTGCCTACATTTTAAATTAGGATGCTTTAGTTTGAGAATGCAAAGGGGGATCAATCCATGAATTCGGATGCTACTTCACAAACAAGGCATGTAAATTAGTTCTGAAAAAATTCATAAATTAATGTGGTCTCATGGAATGCCATGATTGTTGAACGCACAAAATGGAGTGATTAAAAGTATAGCAAATTTTAAGCCAATGCAGTTGGCATATGCAAAGATGGATGGCACCAACACACTATGTGAAATGATATGTTGAAAAGGCCTCAGAAAATATTGGAAACTATGATTGGAAGAGGTGCACTGCAATTGGTGGCACAACCATAGCATAGGGGCTGTAGTAACTTACAAGCAGATGTGATAGGTAAACGGACTGCCATCATTGCCACCATGTTTTGAGCAGGGAGACGAGACCATTGATGGAGGGTTCATACACATAAAATAGAGCTGAAAATATCTCAAAAACTTTCAAGAAAATGCAATTGGAAGTAGAATGCATCATAAGGAGGCCAATGCAATTTTATTGCTTGTGATCAATGTATGAAAGGCCGCACACCAAAGGAAGGGTCCACGCACTTGTAGGGAAACACATGATTGATGAACAAATAAAATGAATTGTTGAAAATGCTTTAGAATACTTCCATTTTAATGAATTGGCGCCATCGAGTACTCTGAAGGGAACGCCATAAAAGCACCTCACAAAATGATTTGTTGAAAAATCCTTAGAAACTCCAAGCAACTGCAAGTAGCAACTACGCAACAGAAGGGAGATTAGGGCATACGTATCCATAAATGCATAACGGTTAATGTGAGCTTCACCATGAGTACCAAAGAGGCGCCATCGAAGGAGAATGCACACCCAATAGATTGTTGAAAAGGCCCTAAAAACTTTAAATCAAATGCAACGTAACAAGGAAGCATGGAATACTATTGCCTTCTTGACATAATACCCTTGTTAAATGAATCGCAAATAAATACCACTACAGGGCAGACCATTGCTGCAGGGATATATACATAAAAGAATGCTTGAATGAAACTTTGATATTTATCAAATGCCACATTCATAGGTTGCTACAAATAAAGTGAATTTGTTGAAGACTCTTCAAAGGGGCAACACACTTAATGGGGAATTTTTTTTGACTGTGTATGGAAGTCCCTACGCAAACTGAAGAAGGTTTATTCAATGTTTCAAAGCATTAGAAAATGGAACACCCCACTTGCGTATGCAATAAATTGACCGTGAAAGCGGTTGAGAGGAGTGGATGCCTTGTGTGCAGGCTCATTCTAGATGAAGAATCAAGTGCGGCTTGCTTGTAAGTAAAGGATATCAAATTTTATGCAGAATTTTGCATCGCCATGATCACACAAAAATCACCAGTTGAGGAGCTTCTAGTAGAGGAATGCACACCTAAAAAGAAATTAGGGAAAATGAAAGGGCAAAAAAGTAAATCGACGGTGGAGAATAGAGATGTGTTTGCAGCCATATCTCAACCATTCCTTGCTAGATTGTAGGATAAAGATGCTTGATATTTAATTTTCGCGATATTAGTGAGATGCTTCCATGTGGAGGTGGCGGGGCCGACAAATTTTTCATTGAGTGTAGTCCTAACTCGCCCGATAAATTCTTAATGAAAACCTTTGCTCATGTATAATTTTCAAGAAATGCTTGTGTGGGGAAAAGTGTGTGGTGGGCCCCTTTAAAATTTAAAGGCATCATATTTAAAAAGCCCGATGATATAAGGGATTATATTGTGGGTTTTATTTTTTAAAACCAAGTATTTTAGAAAACGATAGGTGAAAAGTGAGGAAATTTTTTAAATGAAACATTTAAAACATCATAAGCATGGATAATGTTTTGTTGTCTGGTGATAAAACATTAAAGCTTTTCACTTTTGTTGAGTGAAACTAAAAAGCAATGCCTTTAAAATTAAATGATGTGCTAGGCAATATAAAATCGGAGATCCCAGATGGGTAAAGTCTGTTGCATGAATAAATATTTCAAATTCAAAATATTTAAGGTATTGTATGCACGTGAAATTGGACGAAGGGGGATAATTTTAATAAAATGTTGACCATCTGAAATATTTTATTCCCTGGAGTGAATAAAAGAAAATGCAACCACAACAAATAAGGTGCAACACAAAGGAAAAAATGAAGTTTTCATGGAGTATTTTTCTCTTGTTGGTAACTGTGGAATGAAGATGATTTTCACGGAGGAGTGAATTTTCTTTTGCAAATTGGAGGAAAAAATTGTTGTCGCAAATGAAGAAAGAAGTTTCCTTATGTCGTCAACTGATTAACTTTAGGGTTGCTTCTATTTTCTTTTTATTCTCATTTTCTTCTCATTTGTAGGGGTTCCAAATTTTTGAAAGCTCTGCAAGTTAGTCAGAAGCTTTGGGTAGATTGTAAAGCTAGGGAGAATTGTAATTGAGTCATTAAATCTAAAGAGTGTGTTCTGAATTATGCTTTCATGTTTATTTTATCTAATAATTGTCTCAATTGCTGAGAAGTAATGCTCTTTTGAATTCAATAATGAAAATTATCTAAGTCTTTTCATGCACATTTGTTGCATTTGAGTTACATCTGTTGTTGCCTTTTGTTCTGTGAATGATGTAATTGATTTAATGAATCAAAAGTTGCATTTATTATTGCCTATTTTTTAGGGGATAGTGTAATTGGTTCAACAAATGTGATAGGAGTGTTGTGTTTCAGGTGAATTTGTAAGAATGGTTACCAGATAAAGCTTCAGTGGTCTTGTTGTCATAATTTGATAACAGTTGCAAAGATCTTCACAACATGTTCAACATTGTAGGATGAAATGTTGGTTATATGACTCCATAGCGCTCTTATTGGCACTGGTCAATTATTATGCTTCTAATGTTTTCAGCTTGGTCCCAATTCTTTAAATCATAAACCATTTCAATTCTGTATGCCGAGTTATGTAGGAGTTTAGGTGAACTCCTCAAACCCCCTAGAATCACCTGCAAGACAAAACTTCCACAAGAGAGAAATGACATAAATATCATGCTATGATTAAGATGCAAGGATGCCAAATTGATTATGACATAATTACAAATGTACAAAATGCCTAAATATATAGGCATGAGAGAAAACCTAAGATACATGAGATGTTGCCATGTGTCTTGATCTAACAACATGTGACAACATGTGAGCCTTATCTAGATGATTATTAAATATTGAGATAAGTTCTAGAAGGACAACTCATCTTCTAGAAGAAATCTTATCCCACCAAACAAGGAAGGGAATATTTCCCTATTTATTAAATGATTTATCTACTAATGCAACCTAGTACTTAATTAATTAAATGCAAGACCTAAGTTAACTTATGCTAGTGTAATAATTAATTAATTAAACTAACAAGTTATGTGTTTGCCATGTTCTCCATGCTGGTTAGTGAAATTTACTCAATGTCTTAGCCAATATTGAGTGATATTTTATGTTTCTCAGCATAATTCTATGAGAGCATCATCTGTTAAGCAATATCCTATTAATTATATGTGTAAAACTTTAGATGTTGCTGAAGGGTCACCCCCTTGGTCTTACAGAGCCTAAAGTGCAGAAGATCTCAGTCTTTGACTGAATCTTGTTAGTTGTCCAAGTCCCTCTTTGAATCTGAACATGAGAAATTGGCTAGTCTTTAGGATTCATTTGGTCTGTTGATTTGGAGAACCAACAGAATGGCGACTCCGCTGGGGAGAAATTTGAATATCCAAGTGCCAACTACTTAGTTACAGAGTCATATTATTGTTTTCCATTATGAATTTAGTTCAAATTATGAAGGATTTAAACCTTGAGAAATAAACCGTTGTAATGAACCTGAAGATTTCATGATCTATGGTGCTTTGCTGGTGAAAGGAACTTAGAAACAAATTTACATGTGAAAGAACTTCATGATGTTTGAAGTTCAGTCCTCTATGAAGAGAGGTGGTGACTTTGTCAAAAGAACCTATTGAAGATTTGAAGAAAAGTTCCAAATCTACACTATTTCCAGTCAGGAAGAAAATTTGCAACAGCTTCAACGTTTCTAGGTATTCTTCACTCTTGGCTTTCAAGAAACTTGTGTATGAAAACCATATTTGAACATCTTAGAAATTTTTTTGGTTCCCTATTTAGTGATTTAGCACTGACAGAGGGAAAGGATAGTAGGTTTAAGTTTGCATACTTCTGAATTGTAATTTACAGCTTATGTATTATGTTGAAAGTGTGCTTGTTCTTGAAATTTTCCCATTGAATAGATCTTAGGCTTAGATGCATTTGAATTATGCATTGTAATATTCTAAGTTCATGATGAAAGATAGAAATAGGGAAATGAATGATAAATTGTAGAGTTGATTTGTGAATTTTGAAATAGGCATGCCAAAATGCTTCAATATATGCATCCTAGTATGGTTCTGGATGGAACCATGGTTTGTGATCAGTCCCAGCTAGATTTTCAAAGAAGTTTCAACATTAGAAGGTACAAAGCCATCAATTTTAGTGGCATTAATAGTTACCTAAATGAAATTCCAGCTAAAGTCAGAAATAAATTACCAAAATAAATTGGTGATAAGTTTGAATCAACAAATAAACATCTACGAGAATTCAATAATGTGATGGATGATTATGAGGTTGATTACAAGGATGTGATCATGAGACTATTTGTTCAATCCTTAAGAGGAGTTGCAAGGGAATAGTTCTCCTATCTACTAGCTTCCTCCATTCATTTATGGGAAGAGTTTAAGGCAGTGTTCATGGAGCAATTTGGAGAAAGGATTGACTGTTTTGATAAGAAAAAGTGTGAACATGGAGAGTTATGTGTTTGCTATGTTTTCCATGTTGGTTAGTGAATTTTACTCAATGTATTAGCCAATATTGAGTGATATTTTATGTTTCTTAGCATAATTATGTGAGAGAATTATCTGTTAAGCAATATCCTATTAATTGTATGTGTAAACCTTTAGATGTTGTTGAAGGGTATAATGCGGGGATCATGATGGAGCTAAAAAGTGGTGATATGATGGGTATGTATAGGGTATGTGGTTGTGACATTTTTTTACCCAAAATTAATTAAGAAATAGAAAAGGGTTTTAAAGGATATTTTCAGCTTTCCTGAATATATAAATTATTATTTACTTTGAATTTAATAAATTATTATTATTCATTTTCTATTTGAAATTACAACTAAAGTCTGATTGATAGGCTAATTGGAAAACATCTAGCTTTAAAAGCGATATCACAATTTTGAATCCGAGCATGCATCACATTCTGTAAGCTACATACTATGGGATTAAAAACAATATATCCCAATTCCTTGAAGTTTTGACGACCGGCTAATTTTGGTTAGACATCTGAGTTTTCTATTTTCTAAAAGTTTGTAATAGGGTATGTGCAAGATCATCATGGAAAAAAGCAGGGCCCTTAAGTGGCAAAAATTGAAAAGAAGATTAGAGGTTAGGGAACTTGGCGTAAAAATTTGAATAAGTTATCTATATTATTTCAAAATATGTAAGAATAGGAATTTGTAGAAAATTGAATGTAGTTTCTAAAATACTAGGTTTATTAAAAAAACAAAATCTATTTGGTGAAAATTTGAAATTTTTAATCACGATTAATTACTACTTAAATTTGAGGGAAAAAAAGAAATGGAGATTAATGATAAGATTACCCTATACAATAAAATTATAATATTTTTTATAAGATTTTAGACATAAGTAGTGGACTCATGTCAGAATGTGATGCATATTTTTTTGTAATTTTTTTCCAAGTAAATAATTAATTATGATTTTTTTATTACAAATTTTTTATAAAAAAAAAACTCGTATGTCTAACCACGTTAACTTGGTTAAAAATTCATGAAATTCAATTTTTTTTTTTTAATCCTATAGTATCTGAAGCATAAAATTTATGCATGTTTTGGATTCAAAAAATGTGATACTATTGAAAGCTATAGATGTTTTCAATCCAGCGTATCAATTGGGACTTTAGTCCTAATTCAAATAGAAATGAATAATAATAATTTATTAAATTCAACATAAAACACACTCATAAATCTTAAGATCTCCTTTAAAGAAACCCTTTTCTTTAATTTAATTTTAGGTAAAAATAAGTCATCTGACCCACATACCCTAAAATACCCATCTATATTGCCGGTTTTGGCCCATCATGATCCTACACATACCCGATAAAATTTCATAATTAATTATTTACTTGAAAAATTTACAAAATAAAATATACATACTTATGGGACATGGGTCCTCTACCTAATATCTAAAATATTATAAGAAAATATTATCATTTATTGTGGTTAGGGTGAATTGGTGACACACCGTACTTCTTAATTTTCTCTAAAATTTAAATTACCTCTCCAGTGAAATTTCAAATTTTATTGAATAGATTTAAAAAAAAAAAAATCTAGTAGTTTAGAAAGTACATTCAATTTTCTACATATTCTATTCTTACATATTTTTGAAATAATATAGAAAACTTATTTAAATTTTTACGTCAATTTTCCTAACTCTGATTTTTCTGAATTTTTCACCACTTAAGGGCCTATTTTTTCCATGATGATCATGTACATACCCTGAAGGGTCACCCCTAGGTCCTATAGAGCCTAAAGTATAGACGATCTCAGTCTTTGACTGAATCTTGTTAGTTGGTGAAGTCCCTCTTTGAATCTAAACATAATAAATTGGCTATTCTTTAGGATTCTTTTGGTCTATTGATTTGGAGAACCAAGAAGTTTCCTACAATTTAGCTTTTTCTATATTTCTTTCTCTAGCTTCCCTTTCAAACCACTTGCATACTCAAAAGAATCAAGAAAAGACTTCAAATTATCCGTAAGAGACAAAGACTTGTCTATACTTACAATGGGTATGGATTCATGTAGAACCTTTACTACCTCATCAATCATTTCTCCACTCTTCTGATGTGTCTTAATGATTTCTTTCCAAGAAGATGCATGAAATACATCACCCAATTAAAGATTATGAAGAAGTGAATTATTATCCATGTCCACATATCCTTGCTACATTATAAGTTGCAATAATTGAGCAGACACAATAAGCTAGGACTATAGCTACATATTTAACAGATTAAGGAATCTCTGGAGGAACTAGAAGATTCATTAGTAGTCTTTACTTCTTCCTATGTAGCCTTTTCCTTCAAATCCTTTTCTTTATCACTGGTATCGACTTTTGTCTCCATTTCCTTCCTCTCTTCATTGCCAGATGTATTCCCATCCTTTTATCCATTACTCTTCTCTACATAATCTTCATCGATAGCTTATTCTTTATTATTTGGAGGAGTGATTGTCTCTAGTTGGCCTCTAATGCTCTCAACATTTATTGAACAAATAGTTGGAGGAGTTTGATGATCTTTGGAAGTATCCTCCTTTGAAATGTCTTCTCCGATAGCTTTTTCTCCTTCAACATTTTCCTCACCAACAATTTCTTCCACTTCTGGAAGAACATTATCTTGCACATTACCTCCTTCAAATCCATGATCATGTTGAGCATCATCATGTTGTGCACCTTCTCCAATACTCACATCTGGAGCAAGCATCTCAACTTGAATATCTTCTTTGCTCTCTGGACTCATCCCTAATATATATGCAAACTCTGCAACCTTCTCTATAGTCTCTTTCTAGATCCTTTCATGATCATTGTGATCATTACTCATGAGGGTGGTCACTCTTTGCTTTGTTCTAAACTCCTTACTATATAGTTTAGCCAATGTGGCTTTTTTTCCTTAGAGAGAGATGTACTAATCTTTTCTAAGGAATAGGATTTTAACTTAGCTTCTTCTTCTATATCTTTCTATCTTCTCTCAAATAATACATTCCATAGTTCTATAGGAATTTTTTTTCAATATTTCTTTGAACCATAGATTTTGGGTCTATGTACTTCTCTTGCTCAATTAGGGGTTTTCACCTAAAAGGAGAGAGATAGGCCAAAAACCTTGGTGGTTCACTCAAAATAATGCAAGTATAACAAAAATATTCCTATGCAACAAACTAATAAAATGGATTGATTATTTATGCAAATTTTTTGAAATGCAACTTATTGGAAAACACATTGTGATATGTAAAAACACCTAGAAATGAAAGCAAACTATAATAAAAATAGATGAAATTGAAAGTGTGCACCTGAGATCTTGACAGAGATTTGAAATGGCATCTAGAATGCTATTGGTACTGAAAATCTGGCCTACTGGGACTCATTCGCCATTGTGGGTGAATTAGTCCTACTTTTGAGAAATTGTCCTAGAACCTGTTTGAGACAAATGGGTATCCAAAACTGCAAAGAACACATTTTACGCCTGGAAATGGGACTCATTTTCCACCAATGGTGAATGATACCACTTCTAAATTTTTGAAAATACAAAAGTGAAAACAAAAGCTCTTGGTCTGCTCCTCAGTTCCTGACAGGTGTCTGCCTCCAAAAGTCTAATTTTTGAACCTGAAAGTGACTTTTAGTTGATATTTTGACCTAGCTAATGAAGAGATGACTTGAAAAACTTTGCAACTTGATCTTCAATGATTTCCAAGCCTCCAAGATTCCTAAATCTATAAACAAACAAGAAGAGAAGGAGAGATGTTGGATGTTAGGGCATGGGGGTTTGCCTTGGTCAAACCCCTTTGTAGGTAATTAAACCAAAATGATGAAAGAATGTAATGAAGCATGAAACAATGAAGTTAGTACCTTTCCATGATGTTTGATCTTGAAATTCTGCAACAATGGAGGAAGATTCTTCCCTTGAATATATTTGGAAGCTTTCTAGATGACTTAGAGTGATAAAACCTTAACTTGCGTGAATTGAAGTGGAAGACAAATGATGAATGAGTTGTGAATGAATTAAGAGATGTAAATTAGGGTTTATAGACTTTGTTTTTTAGTAAATTCCCCTTGTTTTCTTGTAAATTGGATCCCCAAGGCAAACATGAAGAAAAATAAAACTTAAATTCCAAAATTTCTTGCTCAAAAGTCAAAAATGACCCAAATGGGACTCATTCGCCACCTTGGGTGAATCAATCCCACTTGGTAGGGACTCATTCACCATAGATGGTGAATTAGTCCCAAAGGGGCCCATTTTCTAGTTGAGTTGTTGGGAGATAAGAAAATAAGGTTTATATAGACACTTTGTTAGTTATTTCATCAAATATTGTCTCAAGATGCACAATATGGGATAATAGGGGCCTATTAATGGTGATGTAAAGGTCAATTAGGGCTTGGGACACAAAATTCAATGTGAAAGTGAGAGGATGAACTTGCTTCAAGCTCACACTGAAGTAGACATTCAAGAGATTCCCAATCATACCAATGTGGATGAAAAAGGATGACAAAGACCAAAGAAGGTTGCACAAGCCCCAAGGATCCAAAATCCTAAGTCAAACCAAAATGAGTACAAAATAACATACACAAGGTGATTGATTTTCAAGAAAACAAGATACATGATTGAATGCAATGACAAGAACTAAAAGGAGGAGGAAAGAAAATGAGGTGGATCAAGCTTCGATCGATTGTCCAACACATTGTGGATCAGATCTAGGCTATTTGTTTGGAAATAAAATGCATACTCACTCTAGGGTGACATAACTCATGGCTATCTACTGAGTGAGAAGACCTAAGTATACTCACTTTGGGGCTGCAAAGCTTCTAGTTTTTTGTGGGATGAGAAATCCACAAGGTGGCTATGGGAAAAGTCGCGCCTTAGAATGGGCTTCCCACTAACCATACCAGAGTTATATCTCATGATAAATTGAATTAGGCACCACATGAAAATGATCTTCGAGCTCTACGAGGTAGGAAAAAATTCATATGCTTGACACTCATAGACATACAGGATGGTACCACATGCATGGAAGTTGTATTATGCAAGGTGGTTGTGTAACAATTGTTGTAAATGCAAAAATAGTGTAAGGTGTGCTCAAAGGGATTTTTCTTAGTTCATGCAAGGTCTCATCTTAGGGAACATCATGCTTAATGTTTCTAAGAGAGGATGTGTCAAAGAAGTATCATGCTCTTGGAGGGAATCAAGCCCAATGACTCCACCAAGAAAATGATGCATCACAAGAAGAAATAAATCACACAATAAAATGTGAGTGGTGACATATGCCCCCACTTTAAAGTGGTTGTGAACAACATTACTGTGAGGAATTACTTTAAAGTAGAAGAAGAAGACATGAGAGCTTACTCAGAGAGCCCTATGCCAACTCATATGTTTTCAAGAAGCTAAGTCATGAAAAAGGTAGTATGTCACATGCAAGCTGACTTAAGGCATGTCATCCACATCTCAAGCTTGCTCTTGTTTTTTCATGAAAGGTTAAAGGCTAGCCAAAGGAGGCAATGACAAGTGACATACGAGGACAAGGCTAACCAACCCCTTGCTCTCACTTAGTGTAGGAAAAGGGTGAGCTAAAGTGATTAATGAAATGCATGCTAGCTCATGAAAATCAGTATCAATTAGAGGAAATAGGTGCCCCCCACATAAGGAAGAACACCAAACTCCTTAAAATATTGTATTTTATGACTCAAAGCCTTACATTCATTAGTGGAATTACCATGAATTCTATGATAGGTGCAAAATGAAGTCTTGTAATAACATTTCTTTCGAGTTCATGGAGGAAGGGATATCAAGTGATCTTGGAGTTTCAACAAGATTCCCTCCTGATCAATAGGAGAAAGTAGTCCTATGGTTTGCATGAAAGAAACATCTTGCTTAGTATGAGGTGTCATATCTTCGCAAGAATCTTTAGATTGTGATATTTTTTTCTCTCATTTATAGGAGGTTGTAAAATCTAACGAAGCCAAATTATTAGTGTCTTGCGAGATAAGATTGACATTAAACTAAGAGTTATTTGTTTGTTTCATGTTTGGGAAAGGAGAGCTTTCAAGACCACTAGTTTCTATGATTTTAGGATGTACGACTATTAAGTTTGGTTTAGGAGAATGTTGTGTGAGAGTGTTGATTTTGAGTGAAGGGTTGGCGATTTCTATGAAAGGAAAATAACCAAGGCCATGAGTGATTTTTTGTGTGATAGGGTCTATAGGATTACATATACCTTTTTCATTAGCACCATATCCTTTTCCACTATAGCCAAGTTGTTTCATAAGCTCATACCCTTTTCCATAAAGCCTTTTCATTTCCTTTGGATTAGTTGGTGGTTGGTGATAAGTGTTGTCAAAGGTGGTTGTGTATTTTGTTTCATTGTCTAAAGTGGTTGAAGTGGATGCTTTTGAAGGGTCGTCTACTTTTTCATTCCCTTATGTGAATCTATGTGTATGACCTTGTACTCACGCATGAATTCATGTTTGAAATCCAAGGAACCCCAATCATCTTCTAATAGCTTTGTGACTTGTTCAATATGTTGTTCTTTGTTGTTTTGTTGTATGGGTTCCACTGGTGTAGTTAATGTTGACTTGTTTAAGTAATTTTCTTTGTTTTTCTCAAGTTCTAAGATACTATCAAGTTCAAGATCAACATCAAGTGTGTGGACTGTGTTTTTGTAGATGTATTTCATTTTACGATAAAGAGTAGAGGGCATCCCATTTATTGCATGAATCCACAATCTTCCTAAGATAAGATTACATGAAAGTTTATAAGGCATAACATGGATTAGTGTATTCAATGTGGCCCTCCAAGCATGAGAGGTATAATGGTGCAGTGGTTTTATTTTCGACATTATCCAAATCCCTGAATAGATAAAGAATCAGGTTGAATTTTCAGTTAATCAATGCCAAGCCTATCGAGAAGGCTCACACTACACACATTAAGGGTATAACTAGTATCTACAAGAGTTATCTTTATCCCTTTTTGTTTGTATTGTGCTATGATCATGAAAGGATCATTTTGGTTTTGCACGTCCAAAGAAAGGTGCTCACTTTGGTGGAAAACAATGTCATTTTTTATTCCTTGAATGATGGATTCTATGTCATTTGGTTGTGCATTAGAGCGAGGGAACTTGTTGTAAGGTTGGTTGGATCATGTTGTGATAGTGAGGGGAGGGGCTTGAATAAGGTCCCATAATGATATTTTAAGAGTATTCTTAAGTTGCTTTCGACAGATCATACTCCCTCTCGACCCTAGCAAGAAAGGGTAGGTAGGATAAGATTAGGCAATGGTAAGGGGTTGGGGTTGGTTGTGGTGGTTATAGATTGTTTCAAGTGTTATACATATGAGCAATGGTATTATGACTCAGTTGTTGTGAAACATTATTATTAGAAGGGTAAAGGACAAGTTCAAGTTTATTTAGAGTTTGTTGTTTGTATGAAGGTGGGTAGAGAATTAGAGAGTTGTTAGGATGTCCCACAGGGTATGTATGAGGTCCATTGATCGAGGGGGATCTAATGGACACTTGTGCATTCATAACCTCGATGGTCTTGGGTTGATGTATCTCTAATAAAGGGAAATTGAGAATCACCTATTTATTGAAGGAAGACACATTATTAGTGTTATCATTTTCTAGCACCATGATATTATCCCTAGAAGGAGAGTTTGTAGAAGAACTACAAATCAAATTGTTAGAATTGGCTATGGCAGCCACCCAAGATCTATGGACCAAATAGAAAGCACAAGAAAGAGAGAAATATTATGACAAGAATAAACTGTATTCAATGTCATCAATATGATATGCTGATTATGATTGCTTACAAATGAGAGAGACCCCTTGGTTATATAGCCAAGGTGAGAACATAGAAGGGCATAAGATTCTGACAAGTGTCAGAATCTTATGACATGAGACAACTAGTAAAACTTATCACTCCACCAAAGATGGAGAGATAATCACATGATATGTCCACAAAAGGTGGAAATGATGAGGTGATGAGATGTCAAGTCCACCAAAAGTGGAGAATCTCCAACAACCTCCTATGTGGTCCCTAAGTAAACTTAACTAAGGTGTAATTATGACCTAGGACAAGGTACAAGATATTTAATTACACCAACACCCCCCCTTAAGTGCAACTTAGGGAGTAGTGCACAAATGCAAACAATGCAAGATGGGTCCCGGCTACTAGGCCATGTTAGGTACCCATGTACACACAATGCAATCTCTCACAACCGAGGAAAGGGAGAAAACCTCATGGGACAAAACTCCCCCTCAAAAGAGAGATGAAATACAAAATAGAAATGCTCTCTATGAAGAATGAGAAGGTAAAAACCCCATGTGAGGAAAAAGACCCCCCCATAAGAGAGAAGTAGAAGAGAAGCAAGGTAGCCCCCCCTCAATGTTGAGTCTCCTGCAAGAATGGTAGAAGCTCGACATTGAATGCTGAAGATAATCCAATGTCGCCGAACAACGTTCCTCCCCTTAGGAAGAAACAAAACCAAGGATGTATGCAGGATATCATGAAGATGGATGATGTATGATGGTGTCTCTGAAGCATGCTCAAGTGTCTCTATGTCGATGCAGAAAGCTAAACCACTCCAATCAGGCATTCTAGGCCACACTGCTGAAGAGGAAAACCCAACATCTAGTAGAGAAGAATGTAGAGCACTATCCAAAGACAAGGATATCCCATCTAAAGACAAAGAAGCCTCCTCCAAATGCTGTCCAAAGAATCCACACTCACACCAAGCTGTGAAGAATGATCATGTAGAGAGGAATGAACAAAGAGGGTCAAGGTGTTTCCCTCACAACAAGCAGAGAAGGTTCATCTTCATCCAAAGAAAGATGGATGCTATCAGAGTGTCCTCAAATTTGAAAGATGAGAAGCTCCCACAGAGCAAATTAAAATGCACCTGAAGTCATCAAAAGTAGCCATATCTAGAGACTATGTATATTCTCTGCCTTTGAATCACTAGGAGTCAAAGCTGTTGGTCATAGAGTATCATCAAATTACAACGATTAGATGGAGATGAGATGCATGGCTCAAGTCTTGGATTTGATGTGAGTATGCCCAAGTTCAAAAAGCCAAATGTCTCCTTAGAATCATGGTGTATGTGATCAACAGTCAAAGGAACATCGTCATCATCAAAAGCAAACTGTGCAAAGGAATACAACTGAGATGAATGATCAACCACCCCAGTAGCAATAACATCTATAGTCTCCAAGTCGTGAATGATAACTGAATCAGGAGTGAACTCCACAATTCTCCCATCTCCACCATGTGTAATCTGATAAATGGAAAGTAGATTGTTCATCAAATGAGGAACACACAAGACATCCTGAAAAGTGTTTTCCCCAATGCTAATAGATCCCTTCCCTGTTACACTCATATATGTATTGTTTCCCATCAAGATAGGAGACATAGAACAAGGTTGAAATGAAGAGAAGATAGTTTGTGAAGATGCCATATGATGTGACGCTCCTGAATCTAGAAGCCATCTTCCTGATCCTGGACTTGAATGAGCACAAAGAGCTTGTCCTTTATATCCTAATGTTTGACCTTTGTCCTTTTTAGACTGTTTTGAAGTGGAAGGAGAAGAAGATGATTGAGACATTCTAGAAAGGTAAATCAATGTGATTCTTTTTTTTGAGAAGATTTTTCAACTCATCAATGTCCCTTCTTATAACAATAATGTTCTTCATGTCCATCCTTCTTGCCTGTATACCTGAAAAGGTCTCTCCCCTTCTTAGATGTTTCTCCTTTTGATGATGAGGATTACGATTCTTTTATGTGTGGCTTGTTCTTTTTCTTCTTTTTGCTTCTTATCAAGATTGTCTGATTCTTTCTGTACCTTAGACTCATTAGCCACCAATGCTTGTGGTTTGGAAGACTTGATTAGACCCATGTTCATTAGCTTAGCTTCCTCTTGGATTAGGAGATTTGCAAAGTCATCAAACTTAGGATAAACATATGATGCTCCCATAGAAATTCGATGGGTATGAAAGCCAGAAACAAACACTGAATACTCAGGACCAAGCTTGGATAACACATTCAGAATCAACTGTAAATCCTCTTTTTCAATAGTGCATTCTTTCAACTGTGTTCTTAGTTGCTTGATTTTGGAGATGTAGTCTTGGATGTGGTCAAAACTTTTAGGATCAAGATTCATCAAATCATTATCAATCTGATAGTCTCTAATCTTATATGTTTTGCCATACAATTTCTCATAAGTATCCCATACCTCTTTAGGTGTAGTACATGATTCAATATGAAACTGCAAATCAAATGAGACTAATGAACATATGCATCCAAGTGTTTTCTCATGATTAATCTCCCACATTGCCAATTCTTTAGCATCTGTAGGTTTTGGAATTTTGTCCTTTAGATGACCTATTAGACCTTTCATCATGAGATAATTTGATACTGATTTTCTCCATGTAGCATAATTATGTGGATTTAGGGGTTCAATTTGAGATCTCCCCATTGTAAGAACACAAATCAAGCAAAATAATGCAAACAATCACTACAAAATTACCCCACCAAATCACTCAATCAAGAAACCCCCCAAGCAATATCTGATTTGGCACTTTATATTTAGTGCTTTTACAGTTGCTAGATGCCAAAAACAGCAAACTAGACTTGATCTTAGTGCTTACAAATGTCAAAATAGGCCACAGTATCAAGTATAATTTTTGGTATAAAATGAGACCAATCTGATCCTACCACTGAGAAGTACACAAAAAATCATGCACTTTTAAAAAAAATTGCACGCAAAAATGTTACTGTAGGAGCAAGATATGAGCTCCCAAAGTTCCCAAAATGAGGACGAAGCAGAAACACCTGTGAGAATCTGAAAATTTTGGAAAAACCAGGCACCAAAACCAAAAACTGATTGCACTAGTGCGTAGAGCACAAAATTCTAGCCCAAATAAAAAAAAAATTCTTGAAAAAAGGACTTAAAATGAATGAGTTATTGAGCTTCAAAGTTCGACTGAAAAAATCAGAATGCAAATGGTGAGGGGGCCAAAATTTTCAAAAATCCGCTGACGTCATCGATGACGTATCGCTGATGTCAGCAAACTACTGGTTTAAATTTGACGGCCTCCTGCACATCACCGTCGCCATCGGCGTTCCCGGAAAATAAACGGAATATTCTTCAACTGGACGGAATATTCTTTGCCGGTTTTCTTCACGTACGCCGGAATTTTGCACGGAATATCCTCACGAAAGTGCTGCCGGAATCTACAAGATTCCCGGAATCTTTTCCTAACGTTGCCGCCGGTTGTGTTCAACGGAGCGCCGGTGGGGATTATGACTGCCCGGAAATTTTTAAGCGACCGCCGGAAGGATTTTTTTTCGCCGGTGAGCTGGAAGTGGTGACCCGCGGACTTGGATGGGGGCCCGAGGCGGGTGGTAGGGCGTCACGTGGCAGGTCGCGGTGGATTAGTACTCTGCGTGATGCAGGTACAGTCCGCAGAAATTTATTTCTGCTTTTTGAATTTTTCTTTTTAAAATAAGCTTTTACAATAAAATTATATTATCAGTGCAGTTAATTTTTTTCAAAAAAAATTTCAAAAAATTTTCAATCGAATTTTTTTTTTTAAATTAATTTTTCAGAAAAATCGTACCGCGCAATTATGACCCCTGGGGGCCGTACGGTTCTTTGGGCAAATTTTTTTTGCCTCACCGGACAACTGCTCCGAATTGAACGATTTGATAGTCGATCTTAGGGTTTTTGGCCCTTCTGGACGCAATGGGAGGGTCGGATTTGACCCAAAATGCTCCAAAATTGCAGTTACCTTCTGGATCTGGCAACCACTCTTCAGCGTCAAACCCTCATAGATTTGGCCTCGTAGCTCCGATTTGGATGAAACGAAAGGCAAAATCAACTTTCTCGAACCTTCCGGACGCAATGGTGAGCTCAAATTTGCACAAGCAAGCTCGAATTTGAACCTGCAACAAAGAGCCACGAACGGAACCTCCTCAGATCTAGAATCTCTCTTCAGAATAAGACTCTCCAATGGCTCCAAACACGCTCTGATACCATGTTAGAATTGGCTATGGCAGCCACCCAAGATCTATGGACCAAATAGAAAGT
Organism: Sequoia sempervirens; assembly: GCA_007258455.2. Lineage (NCBI taxonomy): Eukaryota > Viridiplantae > Streptophyta > Pinopsida > Cupressales > Cupressaceae > Sequoia > Sequoia sempervirens. Next base: position 83,277 of record VDFB02319892.1, read on the forward strand.
ACAAGAAAGAGAGAAATATTATGACAAGAATAAACTGTATTCAATGTCATCAATATGATATGTTGATTATGATTGCTTACAAATGAGAAAGACCCCTTGGTTAAATAGACAAGGTGAGAACATAGAAGGGCATAAGATTATGACAAGTGTTAGAATCTTATGACATGAACAACTAGGAAGACTTATCACTCCACACTTAAGGTGGAGATAATCATGATGTGTCCACAAAGACAGAGTGATGAGATAATGAGATGTCAAGTCACAAAAAGTGGAGATTCTCCAACAACCTCCTATGTGGTCCCTAAAAGTAAACTTAACTAAGGTGTAATTATGACCCTAGGACCAAGGGTACAAGATATTTAGTACACCAACACAAATTTCTTCACATTCATAGATTGGTTCTTCTAAATGATTGCATCACAAGTGGGGGAATGATCCGTGGTTGAGTTTGTGTGTTTATTGATAGTGGGAAATGAGAGACTCTATTTTATTTCCATATTTCCCTAGGGTCTCATTCTCATGTTCCATATTATCTACACTACTAGGAGAGATTGTAGTATGTTCATCCAAGGTTAAAGTTTGTAAAGTAGCTTCATCAAAAGTGGGGGAGGCATCAAGAGAAGGACCACTATGGTTTTCAATTAGGTTATACCAAATGGGAGGAGCATTAGGGAAGGGAGGATCAAGGGATTCATGATTCTTGATAGGGATATCGTCTAACAACAACCTATCCTCTTTATGTCGAGGAGGGATATTAGGAGATGGACAAGTTTGATTGTCATAGTTATGGAGACTAGGTAAGGTGATATTTAGAAATGTGTCTATGATCTCATGTTCCTATTGTCTAACATCTTCCAAAGGGGAATGGGGAGATGGAAAATAAAGACCCTCAATGCTTGTAACTTCCTTCACCAAGATACCTTCATCACTAATAGGAGAGGTATCGAGAGAAGAAAAAGTATGCTTATTATGATTGTCTACACCTCCATTTTCACCAATGGGTAATGTAATGGTTTGGTCAAATCTATGACTAACATGTTCCTCATTATTGTAATGAAAATTGAACTCATAAGATGGGATATTATGCTTATAAAATCCATGTTTTACCAAATCAAAGGAACATATTTTGGAAAAGAAAATGCTATGAAAAAGTAAATAAAGTGCAATGCTATTCTCAAATGTAAAACAAAGTAATTTGCTGATTATGTTATGCAACAATGCAAATGTGAAATTGAACAATGCATGAAATGAGCTAATTTAAGCTAGATATAATGAAATAAATGTTATAAAAACTCAACTAGCTGATATAGGTAGGTAATGACAGAAAATTGAAGCTTACAAATAGGGTTTGTAGCTCTGTAAAAGTTAGTTTTAGGGTTGAAAAGGGACTTTTTCGCCCAAGGTGGCGAATGAGTCTTAGTGGGAATGTTTTTCAAAAAAATTAGAAAATTTTGAGGGATTTTTTATGTTTTCAGAGTTCTATGATGTATACCTAGGTTGAAAATGCATAATTTCAAAAAATTTAAATGAATTTAGATGCCAAAAATGCAACCTAAATGCACTTTTCATGAAAGCAAAATTTGAAACCTAGCATGCAAATTAATCCATGCAAACCCTTATGTAGGATCAATGTGAGGCTAGATTTATGATGAAGGACTCCAAATTAGAAAAGTATTCAAAAATTAGGTTCACCAAAATGAACCATAGACTTTTATGTAGGGTGCTATGACTTTCTTACTCTATTAGGGTTTTTCACCTAAACGAGAGAGATAGACCCCAAACAAAATCTAGGTGGTTCACTCAAACTAATGCAAATACAAT